>JAMKCH010079561.1:0-122959 GCA_023653785.1 Ophioderma brevispina
AAAAAGAATTCCATTCCTACCTTAAAAAAACCGTGTAACTTTTCTAAACCAAATTGACAGTGCAGGGTGAGCAGATCCTTCGGGACTACGGTATTCCCCATTTGTCAAATGTAACGTGAAGACTCGATGGACGCGTGACGCAAATTTTAATCCCCGGGGGGTAAAATTTACCGGAACAGGTCAAAAGAGGTCAAAGATTAAAAAGTTGAGTAAAGTTGGCTCTAAATCAACGGCCAGTCAAGTTGTTTTACTCCCCAAAGAGTAAATAATGCTCCAACTTGGTAATCAACTTTTTAAACCTCCTTTTTTTTACTCCCCAAATTACTGTGTTACCTAACCACAAGACAGCGAGAATTGATATGCCAGATTTGCAATTCTAATCTTGAAAACATTTACCGAATAAATCGCTACTGCTGTTGGGTCAGCACTCAACTATGAATAGCTCCGCTATGAACCTGTTGCAACAACCTCTGTCCAGGAGCATGCGGGTGGTCAAAATCGCACACTTGCAAGTATAGCGGTGGTCGAAATAAAAAGTCCATGATAGGAAATAGGAGGATGGTGGGCGCAGGGGTGAAAGGAAGTACAGACTTTTTCTACGATTTTTTTTTGTTTGAGGACATAAGCCCAATAATTTCTGAAGGGTGCACCAATTTCTGCATGGCATTTTTGTCCCCCCTCCGCTGAAATCCATCTGACCGATACCACTTCTCAAATTCAATTCAAAAGTTTTAAACACGGGGGGGGGGGCAGGGGGAACGTATATTATATATGAAAATGAAAGTGAAGGGGATGTGCGGATTGGACTTTAAAGTAGGGGGATTTGGTGAGGAACTTTAAGGAAAAAAGGGGTCATTTGGTGAGGAGAAAAACGGGGGTCAATCACTGAGCATCTCACATTTGTGAAAAAAGGGGGGTCATTCAGTGAGGGCACCATATTCTGAAGTTCCTCAGTGAAAAAGAGGGGCTTTCTGTGAGATGCATGGAAATAGAAAAAAGGGGAGTCATTCAGTGACATGTTATTAAAAATGGGAGGATCAACTGAGAGTAAAACAAAAGGGGGTTCTTCAGTGGACAGTTAAAAAGGGAGTTCTTTTCAGTGACAGCAGGTTTAAAAAAAGGGGGTCATAGTTCCGCACATCTCGTCAAATATTTTTTGTGGGGGGGTGGTTAAAAACACGAGGAATCTACTGGAAAGGTTCTTGATGTGATGATCACAACATTATACCAATATGGGACATCCAATCCAATATGGCCATATCCCGAAATCAAGATGCTCCGCAATCATTCCAATGACCAAACTCATCAGCAGTTGGGAGGACATAATTCTGGGCTCTATACCCAGTAATAGGAATTCATATCTTAATTTTAAGCAGGTTGTCAAAAACAAAAATACCAGATACGAGTTTGTAATGTTACAAAGTACAAGCTCTCATTAACTTGAAATAAACTAATAACATTTGGATGCTATAGATAAACAATACAGATGTATGTAATTTATAGGAACGAAGGTAAAAAGGCAGCATATTGGCCTCCATCTTAAATGTTTGCATGTTAACGAAACAAAAGTGCCAGATAAGGATGTCAAATTGTCAAATACTGATCCTATTACCTTCATTTACACCTTTATAATATACTTAAGTTGATGTAATAAATATAATACAGAATAATATAGGTTTAAATATTTCAGGGCGGCTATATTGGCTGCCGTCTTGAATATTGAATATTAGAAATGTATGACTTTTTCGTCATATTTTCTCAAAAATTTTGGACCTTTTTATCAAAAAAAATCGGCAAAAAATGGATCTTTTTCCCCTTTTGCGGACCGCACCCCCCCCCCCGGGTACGGCTGGTACATTACAGATTACAGAGAAAGGCCAAAAAGGGGTTCTCTGGCCAAATACATATATGTGTCATACGTGTAAAGCATAAAACATACATATAGCCAATGATACACCTCACACTGCAAAATGTGGATGACAACACTTGACATGTATGGATGCGTTCGAAATGCTTTCTAGAGGTGTTAAAATAACACTTGCGGAGTGTGTTCAATGGTAACAGATTTTGGACCCTGCAGAACATGTTTTATGTGTTCGGGATTAATTCTGTATATCATAAATAGGTATACTGGAGGAGTTAAGATCATTTTAATGACTCTGAATGCATATTGGACTTTTGAGCAGCCATATTGGATTTTTGTGGCAAAGTAATGATCAAATTTTCATTATTAACACAACATCGTGCTTAACAACACCGCAGTACCGCCAAATATTTGTCTTAATCAGAAATACTTAAGAGATTTTTAGTGATTTTGGACATGGAAGCAGCCATATTGGATTTTCAAAAATGCCACGGCACGAAATTTTGCACACCCTTCAAAAATTATTGGCTTAGGTCCTAATAAACTAAAAACTATCGATATAAAAAGTCTGTACTCCATTTCCATCCTTCAGGCTGTGTGCGCAAACTTCCACCTGACTAAAAGGTACACCATTAATTACCGATTTCATCACCACAGAGGGACGGAGTATAACATTGCAATGATATTAGATTCTAATTACATTTTAGTTTTGTTACGTATTGGGCAGGATGATGTTTTATTTGCCACGTTTTGTTCTAAGTAGAAGAAGTTTGAACCAATACGTATCAAATTGTTACGTATTGGGCTTTTGTTACATATTGGGCTCTTACAACAACCACGATACTGTTCCTTTTTTCGATTTTCTGATTTAGCAATTAATGATAGTGCCTTTAATTACCATTGCAGGAAATTAAAGCTTTCCGTTGATACCGCATACTTTGAATATTTATGTTCCTTAAAGATGTAAAATTATGGGCGCATTACCTCATCCTATGAGGCGTTCAGCAAGGCGCAATTTGTTTTGCAGTCCATAGTACGCTATTCTCAACATGATGGGGCTTTCATAATACCTCCTGGTTTACAACGGTTGCCCCAAAGCATAGACAGTTGTAGTAGTGTACCAGGTGCCAGGTAGCTTCAGAAACAGTTGATCACTTGTTTATAAACATGTTTAACTAACTACATACTTTCGTTAAGCATACGATACGATGTATTCACACCACGCAGTACTGCAGGTGGTTCAATAAATGGATGCTTGAGCCTGAGTTTCATGTTTAAATTTTATCTATATGCTGAAGTTACCATTATATTCATATTCTCTTCTCCGCTTTTTTTTTTCTTTTACATTTCTGATGACAGGATCTTGGAATCGTAAGACACACCCTATACGACCGAACCATATCAGACCTCAAAGTGTGTTGTCGCCCTCTTTTTTGGAATTTCTAGAAGTTCGTTGCTTCGCTGGATATCGGTGTCCACTAATCCGTACTTTGCAACGGCCAATACAATTTTGAACGCTGAGAATCTAGCGTAATGTGTAATCAGGGGGGGGGGGGTAGGACATGCCAACCTAACAGCAACAGCAAATTCAAAACGGCATCAACTTCCGGGTGCTAGTCTGTTTCAAAGACTTAACGGCAGGAGGGCGCTCTTACGCATATCGAACGGTCACACATAGACTTGACTTAAGGCTAGGCCTGGTCACGAATATTTAAATCTAAATGACCGTTATTGGAAATTACACTATTTTGCAGCGGGGTTAATCCACTAACCCCGACGGATTTTGAATTCAATAATTTTTCCCTAAATTATTATGATATTACTAAGATGTATTAACCGAAGGCTTAAAAGTTGATTTTGCAATGTACTAGGATCGAGGCTGTCGTAGAAAATACACGTAAGAATTCCCTAAATGACCATTTGGAAATCCCCAATGCCCAAATCGAGTAGATCGTGTCCGACCCCCCCTGTGTGTAATAACGTGTTCGGAAGAGTGTGCACACATGGTACACGGCGTCTGCTGTGAGATGGCCATAGATTGTCATGCGCCGTGCAGTGATCACCGGTTGGGGGTACCTGTGCACTAAAAACGTTGCATATTCTGGGGTTCGTGCTACAGAGTTTCATTCATGCGTAAGAACTTTATATTAGTTCATGCCGTGGTATCAACTTTAAATCTGCTACAGCCTGGAGCATTAGTTGGAGATAAAGTGCTTATGCGGTGCTACCAAAAAAGTCATATCACTGACTGCGTGTACCTATACCAGTACCTCACCGATCACCTGTGCCCAGTCACTGATGTGCGTGGCGCGTGGATGTGCCTTATCGTTTTTCATTGCACGGAATGTTCAGCCGTCACACGTGTCAGGGTTATTAGAACCACCTGCCTCCACTACACGATCGCAGCTGGTGAAGTTTGTTTTCCAACAAATGACTGCGTGGTGTGAATACATCGCATCCGTGCTCAACGAAAGGTATGCCAACCAAAAACCTGTAGTTAAACATGTTTATAAACAAGTGATCAACAATTTCTGAAGTAGAGCCTGCGCCTGGAACACCATAACAACTGCCCATACTTTGGGCAACCGAGGTTAACTATAGGGGTTTTATTTAAGCCCCATCGCGTTGAGTAGCGTACTGTATGGACTGACAGGTGGATTTCTTGTCTAATCTGGCATCATTAGTATGGAATATACAATACTATATATACCCGGTACTCTACATTGTACAGTGTGTGTTTACTAAATCGAAAATAATCTCGACGCCACCTATAGGAGTTGCTTTTGACACTAAGGCTACTTTTTCTTTCTATTATTTTATTCTACAGGTCAGTGGTTATGTCCTTGAATCTGAATGCAGATCAGCGTTAGTAGACAGAGAAAAGTTCGTCATCACGTCCGAGGCCAAACTCCGCACACTTCGGATCTATGGCATGCTGCACACACTTCCCCGTTGGGATCAAAGCAACAGACTCTCGATATCATGGCGGCAGGCGGTGGAAGTATCATTGTACACTGGGACGATTTTATTTTCCTTGGAATGTTTCTGTTCTCCCTGGGAGTAGGCTGGGCCTTTGGTCGCAGTTACATCACCGGTGTACGCTCTCTGGAGGAGCCCAAGAGCAATGCCATGATGGAAAGCCTGTTCATGGGAACGTGGACCGAGGGAGCACTGATTTGCTGTTTTGTGGGTGCTGTCTTCATAATTGAAATAAATCCATTCAGATTTGTGGAAGACCCCAAGAATCCGAGCAGTAGGAGTTTTGTATGGATAGTATGGTTCCCGTATGCTATCTACGGGGTATTAAGAATGATAGCGGATTCACGGGGTAGTCAGTGGAGAACTGCCTCTAGATTGTGCCTTGCTGTAGCTTTTCTATGCGAGTATGCCATTATTGCCAGCCATCTGAAGCGCTTACCCCCAGGGTCTGACCGCACCATGTACACCCCACAATGCACTCTCATCTACCTCTCTGCACTCTTTGTGTTTGGTGAATTATTCTGTCCTACGTCGGAATTCCTGCGATGGATGAGATACGGCTGTACACTGGTGCAGGGAACGTGGCTTATTCAGGTTGGAATGACAATCTGCATCACTGGAAGAGATTGGAAACGCGAGGAAGAAGTTGGCATCACCGTGTTTTTGATCTTTTTGTGGCACTGTTGTATGTGTGTGCTGATTTTCAAGTTTGTGAAGAAAACGGTGAAAACGGCCCTTGAAACAAGGCCGTTGGATAGCGATGATGAAAATGAAGACGGTGAATATTCCGATCAATCAGAAGAAGAATACGAAGATGAGGATGAGGAAGAATGTGTGTCGCCAAAGAGAAGCAGGATTGGAATCAAGCAGTTCACCAGCGAAGATGGTGACTTCAAGTTGTCGAAAGCGGAAATGATGGCCTTAATGTTGAGCAATTGGTTCTCTCACCCTGCTGATGTAGAGATGATGGGAGTTGCGTATCGGTGACACAAGGAATGTACTTTTAAGTTTGTAATGTTAAGGACCATGCCGTATATTTTCCACCAATGTACTTAGATAGAACGGGCAATTTCTCGCCGAATATAATTTTTGTATCTTCTCCTACCACCAAGTTTTTTCTCGTGCCTTCACGTATCAATGTCTTCACTCCGATATTTCGGACATATCAATTATGTTATTTTGTAAATGTGCGCAATATATTTGTCCTTTATTTGGCTTGATTTACTTTTTTTACCAAGCTGTTTCAGATCAGTAAATTTTAATACATTTCAACCTTAATAACGCGTTGTATCTCTTAACACCCAACAATATGTACTATTTTTTACTTCAACTTTCGTATAATAAATCAATCATAGAGTGCCACAAACCGCATATATTGTATGACTATGAACATCAAGAAGGTTCTTGGAAACTTGATATATTTCTACTTGCATACAAATCATCTTATCTTGTCGTGGTATGGGATATATCGCATTTATTACAGGTCATTATCTTTCAATAGTTGTAGATCGGTAACGATTGATTGATGAGATCTTGACCAAAATTTCAATGCTTGCATTGCTGAAATAGCGTTACTGAAAATTACTTTTTATTACGTATAGGCCAAGGCACGTTAGGATTCAAAACGACGAAATGTAGACGTGCGCTCCCACCTTTTTGGTATTATGGGTCATGTTTAAATTTACATGTCTTTAAAGTTGCATTTCGTGATTCTTGCATTCATGGTTCACTATCTATCCTTAAGGAATTTTATTCCCAAAATTTAAGTTGATTCTGAAGATTGCCTTTTGAGCAAACTTTTGTATCACAATTTCCATAGGCCACTGTGTTGTAATTTCTGTCCGTTTGCAGTCAGAAAATACAAAAAAAAAAAAGGAATTTCTTCCAGATTGAGTTGATGTTAAATTGTTAACTGCACGCAAGTTTAGGTATGCATAATGCGTATGTAACGTTTTTAACGTTTTAGATCAAACAAAAATCCCAACTTGTTTGAAGTCGGCTGTGGATCACAAAATGCCCCTTTAAGGCCCTTGAAAGTTGATGTTGAGTTTAGCGTCACCCGCGCGCGTTATGAAAATTGGGCCGCGTTTTGTGATCCATATTCAGAAAAAATTCATTATTTTGGAAAAATAACCTTTTGGATCATTTTTTTTCTTTTTCATAGCCTTTTTAGTAAGCTTTTAGGAAATTTGGACTTATTGCATCTCTGCAATAAATGTTGGGACATAGTTTATGTGACTATTAATTCACAAAGCAACAGTTTCTGCTTCCATAACGACACATTTGATGAGCGATGGGAATTACAAAAATAATGAATAATGAATAATGAAAAAGTTGCCTCGTTATGAGCTGAAAAAAGGGTGACGTTAAACTCATATTCGACTTTCAAGGGCCTAATGTAAGTTCTATAGTCTACTATGAATAAATCAAGCCTTTTCTTACTAGTTTAAAGCGCATAATTTCTGTACTACAGATTCTATTCCAAGTTCCGTCCCAGTATCCTATTAGTTGTGCGGTCTAATATGACTGTGATATGAGCCTTTAAAACAAGACAATTACCGAGAAATGAGGTGCCCTTTCATTTTCTCTGGGTTGACAAGACTTCTTTATATCCCTGTTAAAAGTGTAAACCTAAGCCTACGTATATATACTGTGGGGGGGGGAACCCAAAAGGCAGAACCCCCGGAGCATAACCTGCAGAATCGTGCTCGTGCTCTTTCCTGGAAGATGTCTCAAACGCTAGCGCTTGTGAAAATAATTGGGAATAGAGCAACCACTCGAACTATGTAGAGTTCGCTGTTACGGTAATTTCCAATTGAAATAGGTTGTGACTGGTTGCCAGTTGAAGTGTCCATAGGCACATATAGTTCATTGGAGTTCAATATTATTGAATTGCCCTTTTATAGGATTATAAATAAAACAAGGACGCTTCGAAGTCTGTAATCAACTCACTGTGCAGAGAGCTAAAGACCCGGGCATTTTCAAGCCTGCTTGTAAAGTAAAATCGATGCCAGTACCTCGCAAAACAATTCCCATGCTGAACCTGCTCAAATTAATCGCGAGTCAGACCATACCTATATATCACTAGAATAAGTTCTACGTTAGATTCGCCAACTACAATAGAACAAAATGTCGACATAATTTGTCATTGACATTATGATATCCAGAGCAATCTATTACCGGAATACTTCATTTGCTGTCACAATTTCTATCAGGTATAATCATATATCGGTATTGATTTATGCAAATTTTGATTAAGTAAATAACTGATGTAAACGAAAAATTGGTTCGAATCAGACGACACGCATCGACCTTTGAAATCCAACTTTTTCCCCGCATTGCATGCGAAGTATGATGGGCAAACACAAACACGAAAGTCCATCCTTATGTTTATGGACGAAAATATGGCAGCATTTACAATATTCATTCTACATTTCAACTATGTACTTCACCATGAAAGTTCAAGATAGCCGACCCTACAATATTTAATCCATTTTAATATTAAATCCACATAATCCCTCTCCTTCCACCAGTCCAAGAGTTTCAAGTGGAGGAGAGGAGTACATGTGCAAATGTTCAAAACAATGACTGCTCCAGTTAGAGATTTAAACAATAATCCTTGAATTCAGAATTCATATGAGGCGAAGTATGCTGTACATCATACGAGTGACAAAATACTGAGAACATCTCCTGAAATCGATGATGACTTTATAGCAGTCACCGAATTTAGATATTTAAAAAAAATATTCTCTACCTACCGAATGTCAAGACTGTATCAAGTACGACATCTGCTAAATCCTCCTCTCGGGCCTATACCACACTGAAAAGATTAATTTGCCAGGAAAGGGTCTTTTCGAGCTATAATGTTTTAAAATGTTTGAACTTTTTTGTCATCTTAAATAAATGTTATTAATATTTTAAGGACTTAAAATTGCATGACATGAATTTTGGGTGAATATTTTGTGTGCCAAATTAAATGAATTATGAATTTATAATTTATTCCATTTGCATTTCCAAAAAGAATAGGACTAATTATGAATGCACATTTTTGTCGCTTAGTTTGTGACATAATTTGGCTTGCACTAAAATGGCCAATAATGCCATATTTGCCATTCATTAATTTGTTATGCAATTTGAAAAGATAAGTCGTGAAAATATCTGCGATGAAAAAGTAATTTTAAAAGCTGATTGTTAATTGAACATTATAAAACCATTGTCTTGGATTCATTGGATCAAAAAACTACATTTGCATGGCTAGTTTTAATTTGTAAAATAAGACCATTTTTTGACAAATTTACCCTTTTCAGTACAATTAGCCAATAGCATGTACGACTGCAGCTAACAACCGTTATTATGGGCGAATTATTTGAGATGTTAAATATTTTTTGCAGCTATAGATGTTTAGTGACAAGGTGATTCTTTAAAACTCTTTAATCTTTGCTAATGTAAAATGCCTTCAGAAATAACAGGTTCATATCGAAATATTTCCCCTGTCCCATGTAATGCAACTTAAACCATTCGACAGTCCTATACCATATCGCACAATATTGCGTCGCGCGTATACTAATTTGACATTTTAAAAACGAATTACCGTGAAAGGGCTCTCGAATTAATCTAGCGATGATTTACAAGATCACTCAGTTGTTCTGGTTATTACATGAGTTAGAAACACAAATGCCTGTGTGTTATTATGTGTTATATCGTAGATTGAAACTAGATGTAATTGTAAACGTAAAGATGCCTTAATAAAGTGGGGAAGAAGGGGTTCCAGGATAGATCAGTGTATCTTAAAATCGCTACTTAAACAAAAATCAAACATAATAACGTTCTTTCGGACCTGCTGAAAATTATTTACAATATGTCTGCGTACTTGGATGGTGCATGGGTTAGTGTTACGCATATTGGTATGTTATTATATGTAACTATGGTTTCCGATTTGGTCAATAAGGTATTTTCTCTCACTTCCGGGTGTGTATTCATCCTCTCGTGAATGTGAAAATAATGTCGTGTACATGTACGTATGGAGTACATTTTCATAGCCCTTCATTTAAATCGGTCAAATCACAATTATTTTGTCTAACGAACAGTATCATGCTTTTGTCTATTAACTTGCAGGAAAGATAAAATATTAAGTTTTTTTGAAGACACATTGGGTCTAAACGTAACTCAAGATAGGAAGATTGGAGAAAAATGTAGAATGCGATGTTAGGCAGTTTCACCACGAACTGCAATATGCTGATCCAGCTAAGACATGGTTCAGTGGGCCGTAGGAATTTGTAGGTTCGGATATATCATAAATCATATAAAAAAACACCGTATATTTTCAAAACCGATGCTCAACCAATTGTGTTTAGCATTTGTCTTAGGTTTTTCTAAAAATAATTTTACGCATTTTATTATCAATAGGTGGATATGACCTATCAAACTAATTCCATGCCAAAAATACCATTGTTGTTTATCGCTTCTTTTGGTGAATAAACCAATTTGTAAAAGAGTTAACATATAGCTGTTAATATATACATGTAAGCAAACATGTGAACCGAAATATTAAGGGACCCCCTGCATTCCCGGAAAGTTAACGTACATTTACCATGGAACTACGTGTTAACAATTTGGTAAAGCAATATGATAAAAACACTAGAAAATAAGGCAAAATAATAGTTTGCAAATATTCACGACGAAATTTTTAAATGTTACTCTCTGCATGGAATCCATGACCCAAGAATATTTCAGTTTTTATATGTTAGACTCCTCTATCAATTGAAAATAGCCTATAAGAAAATATTACCGTTTGGTAAAATTGAGAGTTGGAACATAGTAAATTCACCATTTCAAGTGTTTTGCAGGGACTTGGGTTTTATGGTTTACGTTGTCCAATAAAACTGTTTTCATTGGAAAACATAAAACAAAGTGCGTCGCCATTGTACAATGACACAAATACACACCTGTACAGGCCTTATCAAATGAGTTTACGCCTATTCCATACTGTTTTATGTAGTCTGTAAGGAAATCCTTTAACTAATATGTCATTGAAAGAGCAGTTTCTGAATTCTACATTAAAAAAAATTTTGGAATTTGGGCGCGCAGGCCAACTCGAGTTTCTACAAATGAATAAAGTCCACCATTTCCGGACTCTACACATCTGGGTAAAATCACCATTTTTCTATTTTCACACCAAATCAATATGGGCCTAATTCCGTGAACAGAAAGCCCGCTTGCCTTTGCAACTTGTTCATTGCCAAAAGAAAGTTTTTACTTATACTCTACTCAAAATCCATCCATGAAGTACAACATTTGAAATGTTGAATTTTTTAAAATGAATAATCCGAATTAGAATCTCGCGAGTCTCAGTAGTTTCCTCTTGTCGCAGACTCTCTTAGAAAAATGCTAATTTGCATGGTTTTTGCAGTTCTTGAACAAATAATTTGGAAGAAACATTTTGCGATGAAAAATACACTGCTTGATGACTAGAAAAGATGGTAAATCGCTTGATTAGGGTTCTTGAGACACTTATAGCCCAAAATTTCATTTCGACAACAAAAGTTGCAAACCTACGGATCTGTCTTGTTCACGCTTAATTGATTTGGCGTGAATAGAACTGAAGCCAGTAGCCAATGTGTACAGGTCAGGAAAATGGACGATTTTATCCATCGTATAACTTGTGTTAGCATAAAAAAAATCTTCTTTAGATCGACCTTCAGAAATTGCTCTTTGCAGATATTACTTTAACAGGAGACTTAGATATTTTACTAGACCACGACAGAAATGAGTAACTTCTTTTTGAATCAGCCTGTAGGTTGGCACCCCTACTCATACACAGTTGGCGAACTAAAATTTGCTAGGGATGATTAACATACATGTGATGCCCGTCTTTCGTCGATTAACGTATCCAAGTAACATTTAAACCACCTTACTGACCATTTTCCTTGATTTATTTGATTGTTTTAAGCAAAGTCGCTGCAAACGGGCCCATTGGTAAACAGACTGCCAATTGCTATCTAAAATTTCAAAGTTTTGTTACCGATTAGTGGTTAAGTACTTTTTGTTAGTACGTGTACAAGCTACATGTATCTATCCCGATAAGGGAGTATCTATGTATGTGAAGACTGAATACATGTAGGTTTTGTTGTTCAGAATTTCTGACATTGGGTAGCCAATGGGTACTCAGAATATGGCTTCTACATGATCTAATATGTGACGAGGGCGATTTTTTTAATGGGACGCAATTTTCATGAGCCGAGAATTGCATGTTTCTTACTGCATTTTGAGATATGGATGTTTTAAGCTAAGAAAAACTAAAGATGTTTACCGAAATGAATCATGAAATAAATTTATCATTTGAAAACCTAATCAAATTTATAAATAATTTTAAAGCTTAGCACATGCCAAACTTCAAAAATGTTTTTTCTCGGGCACCAAAACCTAAAAGTCAGTTAAGACCTTCTAATTCTTAGCCTCACGGTTTGGAACTTCAATTTGTTTTAAAATAATTTCTAAGCTTATTTTGGTCAAATAAGACTGATAAAGGTATTGATCAAGCTTTGTGGTTGCTACCTAATTGAAGAAATTGTATGTGACAAGATTATTGTAGGGATTTTCATAATGTACTTTTGATAAAATTAATAACGCCAGATCTTGACTGTGACAGTACATTAAGAAAGGGCACGTGTCGGACTATTGTCCTTTGAAGGTCTTAGTGTATTTTTGCATAAAGCTTTGTTGTATTGTGAAAGGACCAGTCGGAGAACTCACACCTTAAGAGAATGGTTCTATACTGCAACATGTATACATGGCACTTACATGTTAAATCCATGTTTTTATCTTAATTTCCACAAACACGTATTTCGCGTTCCAACATATCAATGTTCATGAGTATATACTTGCCGTCATTAAAATCGGAACGAACGCCGACTATTGTTTCAATATGTGTACATGACACGTGCACGTTAAATCCATGTTTTACCTTAAACACAAACCTCGTATTTCGCATTTCATTATATAATGTTCACCGAATGTTCATGAGTATACTCGCCGACATTAAAATCGAAACGCTATTTACTTGTTTAAACGTATTCTACTGTATGTGGGGCAAAATTGTATAGTTTGAATACAATTTTGACACATCTACTAGCATAGCAGACATTTTTTTGAAATTCAAAAATTTGGAGATGAAACAATAGGTAGGGCCTATCTTTGATTCCGATGTACATGTAAAAGAATTTCAAACCGGTTTATTCCAATGTTAGTTGAAAAGAACAAAATCGGAACGCTCAAAGTGCGCGAATTGTAGTTACATGCATGTAAGTGAATCATGCATGTACTGTAACCGTTACGATTTGTTTTTACCTTGAGTATGTTTTCACCAGGGTAGGTCTGCATATGAAATACCACGTACAATAACCCAATAAAATGGTGCATTCCAGGGTTATATTTTCGCAACTTATTCTATTCATAATCGTAAGTTTAGAAACGTATGTGAAGTTGTGAACAGTAGCTGCACCGGAAACTCATGAAAAGATCTTTAGACGGGCAATTAAATGGCTCATTGCAAGTCGGTTTTGAAAAACTAATTAGTCTTTTGATCATGCTTAAAGGCCTACTATATAAAGAAACCGCATGGGTTACACTGGATGTCATGCTTGCCGAGAACCTTACCCCGAAAACGAGCACCTATTGCGACTGTTAGATATCCCACTGCATGTACACTTGCATGACGGTAACGATAAAATACCGTCATTTCACATACTGTTCATTTCAGATACTGTTCATTTCAGAATATGTAGTAGACATTAGTGCATTACACGTTTTCAGTATACAATATGCATCGGACAATGGTACAATTCTTTGCAGAAAAATATGGTAAAATAGCCGACAATAATTAAATATGATTTTTGCAGTATTATTTCACATTATTACAGGTGCTTTTTCCGATTTTTGTCTTCTTGTTCTCTACTTTATATGAGAGTCTGACACTTGTACACCTGACCATCCCAAGTACTGTGGGAAACACGCTTACGGTTTCTGATGCTAGACATGTAACTCTAGTGCACTCCTATTCACTACTGTGTTCATATTGATGGTTAACCAACTAAAACAGTAGTTTTTTTATCTGTAACTTGAAAAACATGGATTTGGAGAAAGCTGAATTTTCAGGAGACAATGAAAAATCGGCCTTTCATCTGCTATCAAATGATACTACTTCCGGGTAATCCTGGGGGTCCCAAACGATCGGAACAAGCCCCTTTAATATCACTTTTACTATTGATAGCGCTTTCCCATAAATTTGCCAGGCCATGCAGGACATGTACACGCAAACCTCATTTTGAGCAAGATATCTGTAGCCAAAATTTCCCAATTTGAAGTTCTTCGCATGATACCAAGAATTGCAATTATGCTACTTAGATAAAAACATCAGCTGTTAATTATGAAGTAATTGTGTATCCAAATAAATGTAACGAATCCCTACAATGCATTTAAAAATGGAAGCACAACGATCCCCTGATTAGGTAAAATTTTCTATGAATTGCATTTTTGCCTTCCTCCACCTTGCAATTTTTAGGCGATTTTCATTAGTGGAATGTATCATATTTACAAGTTAGACATTAATCTTGTGCTACGCACGCCGCTGTGTATTGATAGGCACAAAAAAAAACAAAAACCCGTAAGTATCATCAAACATGCACCGTGGAGGTGGATAATGAAATTGCCCATTCATTTTAGGTGAAACAAAGGTAGAATTTGCTAAAAAAAAAAATGATCGCCAATTTCAAGTGTTGATTAAGTAAATCCAAAAGATTTTTTTCTGTCTTGAAGTTAGAGCTTCTGCATTTGGTATGAAACTACATATTTTTAAACCTCACTTTCCCTAACGAAAAAAAATCGTGGAACTTACGCTATAGCTATTAAAAGATGCGACGTCTTAATTAATGTATGTTGTAATTCCTGTCCATTTTGGGTACAGTGGTGCCATAACTCGCACTGCACTAAGGCCCGCCCTGACAACGACAAATCTGGCGTTCACTAAATTAGTCTTGGGCAGCATTAATGTTATTTAATTTTTCATAGCAATGGCCATGTACATCTTGGGTTATATAACGGGTTGATTGCAGTGCCCTTACATAAAAAACACTTCACACTTCCCGTGAAGAAACGTTTCATTTACCGACATGTAAATTAATTGGCCAATTCAATTTATGAAATTAAAAAAATTGTTTCTGATACTCCCCTCTCGTATATACAGACACGTGCTCTTGTACACTTGTTTAAGAAAATATTAAATATTAATTCGTACTTGGAACAATTCTATTTGGTGCTGGGACCATTGAAAAGTACTATGTAATTGGTAAGGATGCCAAGACGTAATAATCAATATTTTATTCGTCAGTGTGTATTTCAATTCTGAGAATTATGTTATGTTATGTGTATAATAATAATACATGCATTTTACTACTGGATTCTTGCTAAATACGCAAGCCCTTGTTTTATTGTCTTTATAATTTATATTTCTGGATATGATCGTTATTACCAGAGAAGTTATTACTAAGTACAACACGGGCTGACTTATAAGTTACGCTACATTGTTTAGTCGCTTTCGTCAAGATCAGCATATCCCAACACAGCAGCGACAATATATACCACAGAATATGAACGACTTTTGTAATCGTATTATGGACGCTCGTTCATAATCAATTTCGTGCTGCACTTAATCGGCTCAAAGTATTCTTTATGTACTCCACTCCTTATATATTGAAAAAAAAAACACTTTTGTTCATGTCATCTTCATACAAGTTTGAGTTAAATATAAGGGATTTCCATAAGAAATATTGTCAAGACTACCCAAATTTGTGAACGCGTAATATTAGTGTACCTCAGGAAGTGGAACATCGGAGACGGGAATATAACTTCAGACGGAAAATGATAACAGTAGATAGCTCTGTCTCATCTCTCTCAGATAAGCGATTTAATGCATGTCCATGTTCATAATTCACGCCCAGGCTAGCTCTGATAATACGGCTATATTGGTCAAGGACACAAGAGTGATGCTGAAAATGTTGGTGAATCAAACCTATGTGTAGTGGCGCTCACTTAAAAGGGGAAATCCGAACAACTCATTTTCCAACATAACAACTTGAGTCTGTTGGCAAAGATTGGGGTGCTGTTACTGGGTTATCCGATACTTCAATGTAGCGTAGCGTAGCGTAGCGCAAGTGTAGCACTGAATTATACTTTGAAATTTCATTATTTCTTATGTGGTAAAAGTTGGGGTGGGCCTCGCCCTTATTGTTCGCATTAATGAATCTCAAATGTTGGTGCTGATGTGGCCCCGCGCCGCCGGTTGTGAGTTGAATAAAAAGAGCTACATTTTCAGACCCCTCCCCATTTGAAATCCATATTTATGCAGTCCATGTGTGTCAAGCACGATTTAGTGAACATCACGCATACTGATAGGTAGACAAGGGCGTGACATTTTTGCAAGGCAACCGTATCCTCATACCTGTCAGACGCATTTCTGATTCCATGCACAGGAGTCACCTTAACTCAAACCATTTATTCTGGTGTTTGAAAACAACATTATTGGGATGTACATTTATACGCACTGTTAAAAGATCTTCGTAAACTTACTTGCACGAGTAATTATGCTTGTACCTGAACAGACTGGGTTACCTTTTCTTTGCTGTCAATGGACATTTTAAACTTTTTTTTAACATGAAAGTACAATGGACAAACCTACAAAAACACCCTTCAGATCAAAACGGTTTAATAATATTGAAACCTTACAGGTATGGTTTCAGCTTAAAAATTACGGTAGTTACGTGTAATCGGCAGATTAGAGGAATACATCCAAGCTGCCAGTACGAACCGTGAACAGTCAGTGTAAAATCATATATATTATTGATTTGGTTTGCATTGTTCCTTCGTATAATTGTGCCTTTGTCCAGTGTATATTTTATGGTGAAAGTATCCTGTAATGTACACTTACGTTAAAGTTGTGAATTTATGGTATTTTATTTTCAGTCATGCAAATTTACAATGATTTTCTACAGTGCTGTGTACCGGATTTAAGAATGTGATACTTTTTACTTTGTTTTTTATGTTCTGGCATTACTGAATGTTAGTGCTATCTGCATGGGCAGCATTTTTTTTTTGTTTGCAAACTTGTTTTAGTGATAAATTTATGCGAATTTGCACTCTAAATAGAAGTGTTAATGATGGGCCTAACAGTTATTTAACACTTCAACGTGTTAAAACAAAACCTCACTTGACCTCTTTGACTAGGTTAAAGGTCGCATAGGGGTCAATACCATATGAATTGACACTGTCTTAGTCAATGATGCATGAGACCAAGTTTGGTGTGCAAAATACATGTAAATGGAATTGGGTGAGGTGCTGGATAGAGTAATTAATGTTATTAGGGCCTAACACTAAAACACGTTTACATCGAAATATTAACATGTTGCCTGATAAATTATTAACACTCAGTGGTGATTATTAACAGCTACAAACATGTTGCAGTGTTCATAATCAATCACTGAGTGTTAATAATTTATCACTGTAACCTGTTAATATTGCAATGTAAACGTTGTTTTAGTGTTAAAGCTATCTTCATATTGTTCTTTTTACTCTAGCACTCCCATTCTTTTCTGTATTTTTTTGACTAAACTTGGTCTCATGCATCATTGACTAAGACAGTGTCAATTCATATGGTATTGACCCCTATGCGACCTTTACCCTATCAGAGGTCACTGATGTTTGTTACACGTGAAGTGTTAAGCGGTCAAACAGGTTAGTCGGGCATATCATTAACACTTCTATTTAGATTGTGGCCGAGTAAAAAAATATTTAGCGTCCGCCCCGCTTCCTTTTTGAAGCTGCTTCATTTTTGTTAAGCATTTCAGTCACACCTTTTGTAAAATGATGCGTTAGAAGAGGGGATACTTCCTTATACAGGCTTGCTTATGTATATAAGAAGCACTTTGAAATGGGTTTTGTGATTATTAGAGGGGTTTACCCGACAGAAAATAAGACTGACTTTTTCAGGCAATAGGGGGTCATCGCTGACGTCACAAGCCTAGGGCGGCCATTTTGAGGTGGGAGGTTTCCTATTGCAGTTGTGTTAAAGACTGGCTCAGAGATTTCGCGATAAGGGCGCACTCAATTCTCAATTTTTTTCAAATAAATTGTGTTTTTTTTGCCATGTTACATAATTCTAGTCCAAATACTAATCCTGTGTGAGATAACTAAGCTCAAATCGAAGTCCTTCATATAGAAAATCACAACTTTGTTATAAAATTCCGGATCCGGAATTTTGTTATACACGGTATTCCTATGGCACTGTTGTACTGTACATAAATGCTAACTGCATGTAAACGAATACTAGTAATCCGATTCATCTCTAACTTTGGAATTATGCAATGTAGGTGACTATCTTTAGTTCTAGATGACTATTTTTAATTACTACACAAAAAATATATATTTCGAAATCTCTGAGTCAGCCTTTAACTGGAACAAAATGCACACAATTTTGACCTGGAGTGACAGTCGTGTAGTAGGAACACAAATGCGCATTTTGGAATGTCTATTTCGTTCACTTACATGCCAGAAACAATCCAAAGAAATGACCATAAAGGCTGCTCAAATCAAAGTTAGTTTTTCACCTACAATGAAACTAAGATTCTGAGTTGCTAGATAGTAGAAAGTACAGCGCAATTGTGCGTCGCTTAGTGATACAGCGAAACGAGGGCCGATGATAAAGGCTAAAGTGACCCGGATGAGTAGCCCGCCCTATGTAACCACTGCAATGTATTTTCATCCATTTTCGGAAAAACATGAGCCCCTCTTCCGCAACCTTTTCTAAAAAACCCGGACGCTAAACATGTTTTTACTCGGCTTTATTGCCCAAATTCTATTGGAAATGCTTTGAAGGGAGCCAAAATCGGTAGATGCATTATTGTTATATTAGGATTTTAAAAGTGACTACATGTATAAACAAGTATTTAATTTCTGCCTACCATCATAAGATTGGCAAACTATCAATACTTGTTATTTGTATTTCTTAAAGCGTTTTCTTGATGATCAATACAGTACTTTTCACAGAAATATCGTTTTCTGATTAAACATTTGTGAGTGTATTGAGCCGAAAATAACTTCCGACCATTATGCATTTGTATCTCAAAAATAAACGCCAACTACATTTATTAAAGGGGACATAATGGCATGAAAACAAAATTGACATAATGACAAGAACTCTTACTGAAATCACTTCCACGATTTTTTGAAAAATATTTGGAATGTTTACATTTGTAAAACATAAACAGGTAGAGTTCGGGGGCGGGGAGGTGGCAGTTTGTGGCAATTTCTGGAACAGAAAAGCAAGATGTTCACATCCTGACAGAATTTACAGTGTATCTAGTATATTTTGCGACACAATTCAAAAGCATTCAGACCGGGATTCATGCATTGTATTTTAGGCTTGTAGTTATAAGATATTGATCTGGCAAGTGAAAGATGGATTAGCCGGGATTGCACATATACAATAGCAATGGTCTGTTATGAGCTGATGACAAACATGCCTTTCAAGTTTGGTAAATGCTTGGCAGTAATGTCAGCATCCTTGTTCCAGAAATTGCCACAAACTGCCACCTCCCCCCCTAACTCTTCTGTTTTTACTGTTTTTACAGACTGTAAACATCCAAATTGTTTTCAAACTCGTGGAAGTGATTACAGTAAGGGTTCGTTCATTGTGTCAATTTTTTTTTTCACGCCATTATGTCCCTCTAGCCCAGAAAGGCACACTGTCCGGGTATTTATACACGTAGAAAGTCTCTTGTGAGATTACCACGTATGTACATTACCTGCATGAATCCAGACAAACGCCCAGACCTTTGCTTTTTGATATCTTCATTATAAAAATATTTCAGATGATGACTGCATTTCCAGAAATCATTGAAGTATCACACGATCGAAGAATACACAAAAGAATTAAACGTGAATTCACGGGAAGTTTTCTTCTTGCAGTTTGCCATTGTGTTGAATATTTTAAGCCCATGATATACTTCCAGTCGCAGCGAGCGATTTCTGCGCGTGAGCATGCGTAACACTTGATCTTAGGTCAAAATCCGGTATTGCGCACTGCAATCTCTGCGGCGACTGGAGTATATCATGGGCTTTAGGTTTCTCATTACTCTCAATACCACTAGCGCAGAACATCGCATTGTTCTTGGAAAGGACTGTGCAGTTGACAGAGGGCCGAATATCACTGTAATCGTTGCACCAATTTTTCTAACGATGAGTGTACAACCGATTATAAACCAGGCTGCCAGTACTTGATGACGGCTTTCCCTTTTTTACTTCTTTCCGCTCTCTTAAAGGGGCTTGTTTCGATCGTCTTTGGGACCCCCGATTTACCCCGAAGTGGTATCAATTTTGATGTCAGATGAAAGACTAAGAACATGTTTTTTTTTCATTGTTTGAAATTTCTGTTTCCAAATTCATTCCTTCCCAAGATACATGTACAGATAAAAACTTGTTTTAAGGTTAACCATCATTATTAGCGCCGTCGTGAATAGGGCCTTGCATAATGTGCATTATTGCTGTTTACTTCAAAACCGGAAGTTGTTCCCACGATATTGCCGGTGGTAAGTGTAATGCAAGTGACAGGCTCTCATATGAAGTACAGAACACGATTCAAAAATCGGAACAAGTACCTTTAAACCACAATCAGTCATTTTTCCAAAATGTGAAAAGGGCCATTGGGTCTTTCAATTGAGTTTTGCGTCATATCAGCAAATAATTATCGCTATAATGGACATTAAAGCGAGCGTTATAATGGACATTAAAGCGAGCTGAAGTTACCTTGAAGCTGTCATTTTGGTCTACTTCATGACGTTCATTTTGCACAATAGTCTCAGTATTTAAAAATGTTCTCAGATTCACTTGCAAGGTAACTTAACATAATGTCAGACAACAATGCAAAAACAATCAATTAGGCAAAAATTTGAGGGCGTCTTTTGTAAAGCCATTGCTGGCGTTGAGGTCTTGTAGTGCTCCTGCTCTATTTGTAGAATGATTGATATTTGAATTGGGACTAATGTCGCGATGTCGGAACAGGGTTTCGATCTTGGGATTCTGAATGTAATACATGTTCCTCCCATGTCCATATTGTGAGCCATATAGCATATGGGGCCTTCGAGTACGAAGTGTTTCCCTCTATCCCCAGAACCATATTGTTTACAATGTACCCAATTTGGGCCTATGGCTTATATAGTGCCAACGCAGATTTCCATCATGTTACGAGTCACACGCTTTTAGCACTGTGCGTGATTGTGCTCATGCTCTGGATGTTATGACCAAAATTTAGAAGTAGTTGTAGAATGCACTTCCGATTCTAGAAAAGATAGAGGACTATATTTTTGTTGAAAATATTAAGGGACATTGTGATTTTCAGAAAGCCTGCGCCCCCGACTTAAACCTAAAAAAGTTGATTTTTTTATTTAATCGGAACTGGTTAGGCTTTGATGTTGCATGTGTACCTGATTATGGCGTGCACATTTGATCGTATCTGTGGACGGTTCGCAGTTTTGTATTAGTCCGTAAACGAACAGAAATTGCCAGCACAGTGGCCTATAGGACCAGTGATGCAACATTGCGGATAACCACGAAATGCAAGCTCAGGAATCAAACTTCAAATTTTTGGAATAATTAAGCTTTTCTCATGTTTCACAGAGATGAACCATAGATAAAAAACAGAAGGTGATGGAATCACGAAATGCACATTTAATGAGATTCCATTTCGCGATTCCTCTAGATCATTAATCCCATAGGTATAGACCTATCAGGGGAGGTAATAGGAAATAGGGAAATAGTGGAGTGAGGACGATTTTAGAAATACGCAGAGCATTGGAGTTTGACTATACATTAGATGATAATTCGAATCAGGGTACACTTTACGAGTCGTAAAGAAATTAAAGGTTTGCGATTTTGCATATTTAATGCTGTGAGATAAAAAGACAATGTATAAAATTTTGGTTTGGCAATAATTTTATAAAATCTAACTTGTATTCCTGGATAAGTTGGGGGTACTATAAAGGTGATGAGAAAGATAATCCAAACAAACAAACCAGTCCAGAAGCTGGCGTATGCGTAAAGAAATTTGGATTTACAAAAAAGTGTCTCGAGCTATTTCAAAAGACCGGTGTTAAATTTCAGACACTGATTATATACAAATTGTAGTGGTGAAATTTTAATATTATACGCCAAATTTGAAATGTTATTACAGGTGTTACATAAACGTTTTTCGTAATATCTTAAATCAGACACATAGTATAATTTAGAAAAGTCCGCCAATACGTGTTCTTAAGTTGAGTCTCAAAGTACAAGTTCATGTTAACCGATATCAACCGTGTTTTAGTAGAGTGTTTTTCCAGGTGTTTCTAGTCTAGTTTTATACATGCCGCGATTCCAAAATCCGTTGCGTGCCAGACGAACCGTTGCATATTTTTTTAAAGAAAGAAACGCAAAAACAAATCTGGAAATGCCACCAAAACACTAAAAAAACTATGTTATGCACTCAAGTTATTTTTGCGCTGTCTATATTGTAGTTGAAACATTCATTGTGACAAATTAACATGATTCTCTAATCACGAAGTCAATGAACGATATGGCCGCCAAACAATGAAGGGTTTTGATCGCGATTACTTTTGATGCAGAGTGGTAACTTGGTTTGGTCTATCCTGGTGTTTTGACATTCAAGAAAACAACACCATAAGAAATGTGTGATAACAATGCCTTCATGTAGTATCCAAGAGGCTATTCAGATACTCTAAGGTGGCTATAAATTGATAACTTATATCTAACCCAGAGCTGCAATGTTTGGTATATCCCTGTAAGTCAATCATATCAGTTTACATATCTTTAGGTATTCAAATTATTCGATACATGTAAGATGCAATCAAAGACGATATGTTGTTCACTGATAGTCTAGAGATGTGTATATATTTATGGTAGATTTTAGGCATCCAATTGGCACCAATTTTGGGACATTAGATATTTAACTACTCATGGACATTTTAAGTGTTGAATCTTGCTGGGATTTTGGATGTGCTCATCCAACTAAAAACCACGAACAAAATATATCTCAGATTAAAACGTGAAGGAATTATTGACCATGATTGAAATTGGCAGACCATATTGAACGCCCATTCTAGGATGGCATTCTTGCATGTCAATCGCGTGGATTATCCTATGATATCTAAAACTATATGATCATGGTTATAGTGATATACACAAACTGCCACAGATCTTGGCTATAGTAATAAATTATCCATTTTGGATCCATCTGAATGGTAAAACTGATTTGATTTTACAATTATTGAAAGAGATTTTATAATGTTCAATTACGGCAATATAATTATTGATAGCTAAAGCATTAGTATATAAATTAGACCAAGTACCATTCTACGGTCAAAATAGTATCAGAGCTTTATTATTGGCGGCCATATTGAATTGTTACGTAGTTACTGAATCATTTACTTTAGAGCTTTAGAAACTAATCTAAAGTAAGGAAGTCCTATATAATTTAAAATCTAATTTGAAGGCAAAATTGTGGAACCAGACACGAAGATTATATGGATTTGGTGAAAAAACCGGACAATGTCTGATTAAATTCATCGTTACATCCGAACAGATGTAATTGGCTAAACAGTGGAAGTTGTAACTACATGGGCTAACAACCATTGGCAACTGTATGCCACGGAATGCACGCGCGGCTATGTTACATCGCTGTAATACCGATTAGCGGCCAGCCGTAGAACCGTAGACTTGCATTATAACCTTGCAAGAGAGTCTGCACGAAATGTTTTGATGGTTTCTAGGCAATTTTAACACAGGAGGCTTAAAATGGCTCAAGGTCACCCTGTGGTAAAAAGAATGTAATAAACAGATGGTCTCTCAAAAAGGGGCTTTAAATTCTTCAGGCTTAATATAACTATAGATATATATATACCATACATATAAATAGGCCCACCGGGTCTATGAGGGATCAGCACTCTGACCTCTTGATAGATATCGTTGAGATGATAACATAAGTGAAATGTATATTTTCCTGATGTAACATTCGCATACGAACAATTTGAACCAATATGAACCCTCGATAATATGGTTTACCCTCAATGATAACTTTGGAACAGTTTTTTGGGTTGTTCTGCACACCAAAATGTTGTAGATATTGGAAACTAATACTTTTTTTATTCCTTAGAACCAGAAATAACAGGTTTCTACCCCTTTTTACCCTCGTGAAACATTTAAAGAATTAATGTTCTTCCTGTTAATTGTCCCTCCTTCCCTATCTCAAATGCTCAAAGATGCAAAAGTTGCGTCCTCGAAATTTGGAACATCATGTCCCCTTTTTGCTGAAAATCAAACATTTCGTGGCAGACTCTTTTTTAGCAAGGTCGATATGCAGGTCCCTTTGGTTCTACCTGCTGGGCTAATCGGTATTAGAGTAGATGCAAAAATAGTTAAAGCCGCACGGACATTCCGGGACATACAGTTGTCATGGTTTTTAGCCCATGAGTTACCCCTTCCCAAATCTCAAAATGCACCAGTATAAAAAGTTTTCAATCAAGCGGATTTGTAATCGGCATGTCAATGTTGGTCTAGAAACCATCAACACATTTTGTGTTGACAGTGTGAGTCAATAAAAACCTACATTCAGGGAAGATTTTTTCTTCAAGGTTAAACGTTACTTTGCTTCAGCGTTTGGCTTTGTTTGTTTTTTACAGAGATAACAGGCTATCAAGAAGATTTTTATTGGTGTCCTTTCGTACTTTTCGTTCAAAACTATGTCAATTAGTACGATAGCACCCACAATTCAGTTTGCCTATTGTAGCCATACAATGCGGAGAGACTGACACCGACGATACATTATACAAAGACAATGTCACACATGCAATTTCAGATGGTATCGATATCTTCTCGACAAAAGATATCAGTTTGAAAAACGCTATGGTAACAAAAATTATAGTAAAATATCTTTAAAAAATTAAATTCCATTGTTCAATCATAAAGAGTCAGTTTATTGAAAATCACTCCTATCAATGTCCAGTTCAGAACATAATGAAAACTGCTCAGAGATTTTTTCTTTACATCTCTAAGGTATTATTTTGCACAAATAAGTATACTCTCACGGTCCATACATTGGCAAGAAAACACACCAGCGGAATTCAAAACTTTAAAATCAATATCCACTGCTGTTTTTTTTTCAAAACGATAGCAAACCTTCTATGGTTTCACTTTCGCTCCAGGTTTCGGTTGTAGGTTCAAACCATGAAATCTTGCTTACAACCAACGTAACTGGATCTTACAAACCAGCTATCTTGAATTTTCTATTTGGGAAATTTTACATTTTTTTATTTAGGCTTTCCCTTTGGAATCTCTAGGATATTATGTTATAATCCCTTCAATTATTCTCCCACTTTCTATTGTTTACAATACTTTGTGTTAAATTTTGTACTCCAATCACATTCTGAAGACCATGTACTCTCTTAACGATGCATCTTTTGTTTGTGGCCTCAAAATCGGGCTCAAACATGATTTTTAAGGTCTCTCAGCAAAATAGGGTTAACTTCGTCCTCCAAAGTCCAAATGACACCAAATAACGTTTTCTGAAACCTGTTTATTCTTCTTTATAACCATACAAACTTTGAGCAAATATATTCTTAACTATTTTAATTCTTTTTTATTTTGAATGTAGTTTTTTTTTGACCTCACACTGTAGACCTCTTTTGCAGGTCAATATGGACCCCACCGCATGACTAATACATGACAGCAAAAGGGTCCCTTTTCAGTGGTTATTCTTCAGCAATCATTATAACTCAACTTTCACGATTAAAAATACTGGCTGAAAAACAGAATTGAATTTTTCCATTTCCTATGATGCAGAGGAGTATAATAGTTCATTTAGCATGTTAGAGCTTAATGACTTCTCTTAGTAAATGTCCATGATCTGCTACTGGACCAGATGAAATCCTTATCATTTCTTAAGCATCTTCCACAAGAATCCCTTCTGTATTGCTTGATATTTCAATAATATATGGGTCCTGGGATGTGCCCAAATGGTATGGCGTGAAGCTACATTATTCCTGTTCCAAGCCCCTGGAAGATGCGACCAAAGCAACAAATTATCGTCCACCATCTCTCCCTTACCAGTTGTTTATGAAGACCATGGAAAGGATGATTAATGCTCGTCTTGTTTGGTTTCTTGTGAAAGTAATGGCTGATATCTAAGTGTCAAAGTGGTTCCCGGCAGGGCCGTAGTACTTTGACCAACTTGGTTCTTTCTTGAATCTTTTATATTCGTGATGGTTTTGTTAGAGGACATCATGTTGTGTCGTATTCTTTGATCTAAGAAGGCCTATGATACTACATGGAAATATGGTATTTTGAAGGATTTGCATATTTAGACAAGAGGTAATGCCTTTGTTTATTAAGAATTTTTTGACCGATCGTGTTTTTAGATTAGGGTTCGGTTGGGAACAGTCTTATCAGAAATTCATAATCAAGAGATTGTTGTTCCACAGGGTAGTCTTCTCTCTGTACTCTATTTCTTTTGACAATTAATATTAATTGCCAAAGTGTCAATGCCGGAGATGAGAGTCCTTGTTTGTAGATGATTTTTCTCTATTTCATATTCTTCATCAAATATGGTTTCTATATAAAGACAAATGCAAAATTGCCTGTAATTAAAATTCACAGTGGGCTGATGAAAACGTTTTCCGTTTCTCTAAACTAAAACTAAAACGTTGTGTATTCATTTTTGCAACAAAAGAACGGTCTTCATCACACCTGACCCAGAATAAAATTGAATTGGTCTCCTATTCCTTTTCGTTTCATCACAGACTAAATTCTTGGCTTAATATTTGACAGTAAATTGAACTTCAAAGCTCATAGTGACTATTTGCGAAGAGTGTCAAAAAGGTCGACTCTTTTAAAGTAGTCCCTCAAGATGGACGGGGTGGCAGATCTGACTCAGTTTTGCTTCTCCTTTCTAGATCCTTGTGAGATCAAAATTGGATTTAATGTTTGCTTGTTTATATTCTGCTCGTAGTCATATTTGAAAAATCTTGAATGCAACCGATTCAGAATCAAGGTCTTTGATTATGCTTGGGTGCTTTTTTCGTACCTCTCCGATGCAAAGCTTATATTTCCGAAGCTATGATGAACCTCCATTACATCTAAGATGGAAAATTACTCTTTCAATATGCTCTGAACTTTAAAAGTAATGCCTGATATCCCAACACATGAGAAGCAGCACCGCACCTTTTCGCCTAAATTTAACCAACTTCTATACTAGTAAACTAGATGCTATTCCACCATCTTTTTGGAATCCGTAAATAGAGGGACTTTCCAGGTGTGTCCTAATGCTGATAACATTGCTTCGTTTGATTTTCCTATTAGTCCTCCTTGGACAATGTTGAGCTTGATATTGACCTAGACTTTAATGTCATTATAAAAGGGTCTAACTGATGATCTTGTTTTTCAAAAGACTAACTTTGATGATCTAGACCTAAATATCTCACATCGAGCTATTTATAGCAGATGGTCTAAGATTTTGAAAAGGGCTGCTGCAGCTGGTTTAAGTCGGCGTGATCACCGTCAGATAGGTTACCTGATATGCTTCTATTTTCCACTGCTGATTGCAAGGCCCTTAGTTTGGCTTAAATTAGCTGAATTTCCAGTGAGAGTCATTTCTTATATTTACTGATTCACTCTCTAGTCCTTATGGCTTTGAAGGCAGAGAATGTCGTTCATCCCTATAATTGTTGAGTCTGTTAGCAGTAATTTTCAAATTGTCTCAATTGAATAAATCCGTTGTTTAAGCTTGGATTCCGAGTCACATTGGTATTCAGGCAATGAAAAGGTTGATGTAGTGGCGAAAGAAGCCCTTAACTATGAATATAACAAACATTGAGATGCCCTTTACAGATTTTAAGGCTTCCGTTAATAGCTATATCAGAATAGGTGGGCAATGCTGTGGGAATTATTTCCTAATAAGAAATGCCCAGCTTTTTCAACCAACTGTTGGAGCTTTGGTAGTTTCAGGTTATTGGACGAATGGACGAGATTGTAACTATGCGCATGTAAAATTGTCTACTGTATAATGACCCTAGTCCAATTTGCTTAGAGGTGAGCCATTCCCTCGTGTAGTCCTTGTTATTGTGCTCTTTCTGTGAAACATTTATTACTTGCGTGCGTTGATTATTGCTCTTATTCTTAGAAAATATTACAGTGTCCCCGCTTTGAAAACATTATTTGGAAGATATTAGTATGCCTCTTCCGGTTATAAATTTCCTGACGGAGGCCGATTTTATAAATTTTTTAACTTTTTAAAAAGGTTGTGATTAGTATTATTGTGATGTACTTTTAAGGTTGATGTTTTTAAAACCGTAAATATAATGATCAACGTATGACACGATATAACACAATGTGTTTGATTGGTCGTTAAATTTAATACTCACTCACTCACTCCTCATTGGTTTTATTAACTTATCTACACTACGAATGCCAATAATGGTGTGACGCCTAAGAAAGCGTAGCTCTAAGAGGGCAATGGTAGATAAGCTCAAAAAGAGACTTGAGGTTCAGCAGCAAACAGCGACAGAATAAACGGATTGAGAAATGAAAAAACAAGAAGTAACATGTTCATATTTCCTTAGCTTACCTCATTTTTTAAAATTCTGTATGTAGAAGAGTTTATTTAATGAATTTAAGACATTTTGTTTGTCATATTTTGTGGGTATGAGAGCTCGATACAAATATAGCTAAAGTGGCATTTTCGATCAACATAACCTAAACAGACGATCCTTACAAGGAAATCTTCTGCATTTAGGTGCATAATTTGTGAAATGAAACAACAAATTGAGGTTTTGTAACACTATAATTGTAATGAATAACTATGCAAGGCATCATCCATAATTATCACCTTTATGTGAAACAAAACATTCAGTTTTCATTTTACTTTTTCTGATACATCTGGTATTGTTTTGAAGTAGAAATCGCCATTGCATAGCTTTTGGGCATGGAACACAACCGCTTCGGTTTACCATACTTCCCTTTTAAAGGGAACTTCTAATCTTATCCAGTGCAAGGCCAAATCACTATTGTGGTAGTACTATCTGTCATACATTGCGGTCCACAAGTTGTGCCTGTATTACCACCCCTGAATATTAGTCTGTACTGATATAGTTTTCCATGCTATCAAGCTTAAAAGATACATCCAAACAATGTAATTCTGTACCACAATTGTAGATTAAACATTGGAAGTATTATTTTTGATATAGATTGCCTATAGAAGTCATTCTA
This sequence comes from Ophioderma brevispina, assembly GCA_023653785.1. Taxonomy (NCBI): domain Eukaryota; kingdom Metazoa; phylum Echinodermata; class Ophiuroidea; order Amphilepidida; family Ophiodermatidae; genus Ophioderma; species Ophioderma brevispina. Next base: position 29,201 of record JAMKCH010079561.1, read on the forward strand.
CAGTTAATTTGTCCCAATCAACATTGTGCAAACTGACCCAACCCATCAGAAAAACTGTTAGTCATACAAAGCTCCTTTAGGTTATGACTATCTCATTTAGTGGCAGCAGGGAATGCACTATCACTGGTGGTGCAGTAAAGGTATTGTATATCACTGACCATGGCCATGCATGGCAAATATGAGACTCTTGAACTCAATAGACAGTATCAGTAACAGATGAGAAGTGTAAAAGTGGATGGGCTGTATACCACAATACGAACTGTGTACCACTGCACGAGGGTTTTGGCCAATTCAGGATTAATCTTTCTCTGCCTGGCAGAAGAAATATGATCGCCTCTGTGGGAGTTCACAGTTTTGTATTTTTTGTCCGTAAACGGACAAATTACAGCACACTGGCCATATAACATTGTATAGCAAGCATTTGCTGTTCTCTTAGATGCAACTCCACTTTAACTTCGGGCGAAGAGCTTCTCATGAGAACCCTTAACTAAAACAGGACGTGCTGTAATCCCGAGAATGCTCCTTAATTCGTGAAGATTTCGACTTCAGTGTGCGGGCGCATTCCCCAATAATTTGGCGCCCAACTATTGCACTGTTAATATCTTTTTTCATGTGTAGAAAGCCCACGATACTGTTCGTATCTCACCTCTATGGTCACAGACAATATCTTATCCATATGGATCATGGGTGACACATATAATTGTTCGTGGCCTACATAACGCACCAAGCCGAGTACATTATAACCCCGCATTACCCTACAGATCCCCAAGTTATCTTTGATATCAGATCAATGTTGAAAAGCTGTTTTGTTTTAAGTGATAAAATGATGAAATCATCAGGGCAAAATGTTTTGCGACGGTAGGGATATTATGCGCAGGCATCACGTCATAGCTTTTTATATATCATAAAGGTGGATATTTTAATGCACCTCAATGAAGACTTTTTAAAACCTATATGCCCACGTATGGTCGGTATTACACCGTCAAATCCCTTGCTATCAATCGCTTACGCTTGAAGCTTCAAACTTTAGGAGTGAGACTTATTGCGTCTACTCGAGGTTAATTTTGTCCACGCGCTGCCCTGTTAATATAATTCGAATGTGTGGAGGAAAGCCCCGTATGTACTGTTCTACTTAGTCCCCTCTCACCTTTTTCGTCACAGACAATATTGTATTTTAGGATCGTGGGTGACATCTGTAATTGTCTTGGCCTACAAACGAATCAGCCTGGGTACATAGAACTCGATCTGCCTCACGCTGCAGATTCTCGCGAGTTGTATTTTGAAGACGAATATCAATGTAACGTTTGCAAGATGGATGCCTGCTTCTTAAAATAACACCTTATAATTTGTACTGTAAATCATCCATCGGTTTAACATAAAATTTGTAATTTGTAATAATTTTATTTCTTTATTGAGTTGTAGCCGGACTATGAGTACGGCGGACTATAATTACTTCTACACCTGCTCTTACCCTCCAGCTTGAGCTCTTTTGAGATTACCAATATGGCCGTCAGTGGCTTCAAGTACGGAGCCAAGGTTACCAATCCATTGTATAGAGATAAGTGCACCGTACCCAAATAGTTTTTTTCTTCTGCCAGGCAGAAGATTACTCCTGAATTTACGCAAACCCTCATGCAGTGGTACTCATTCTTAAATGTGTGTACACAGCCCATCTATTGTTTACACTTCTCAGCTGTTACTGATACTGTCTGTTGAGTTCAAGAGTCTCATATTTCCATACATGGCCATGGTCAGTGATATACATACCCTACTTGCACCACTAGTGATAGTGACATTCCCTGCTCGCACTATATCCTACTAGTCCTAACCTAGAAGGTAGGCTATTAACCGTTTTTCCTGATTGGTTGGGTCAGTATGCAACTGATTTTGTCTTGAGAAATTAAACTGTAGAATGACTTCTATAGCCAATTTATATCCAACATAATACTTCCATGTTATAAATACAATTGTGGTGCAGAATTACTTGTTTGTATTATATTTTAACACTGATAGCATGAACTATTCATTAAGCAGACTAATAGTTCATGTGTGGTAAACAGGCACACTTTTGTACAGCAATGTATGACAGAATTACTACTACTACCACTAGTGATTTGCCTTTGCCGTATATAAAAGTTCCCTTTAAAGGGAAGTATGGTAAACTGACGCTGGGTTCCATGCAATGTGATAAAAATTGCTACTTCAAAATAATACCGTGTATCGAAAGTAACATCACTGAATGTCTTTTGTTTCACATCAAGGTTGATCCTATGAGTTGTGCCTTTGCATAGTAATATTATTAAAATATAAATGTTACAAAACTCAATTGTTGTTTTCATTTCACAAATTGTGTAAAACTACACTAAAGCAGAGATTGTCCTTTTTAAGGACTCGTCTTGTTTGTACTGGTTTTGCCGAGAGATTGCACGAACCGATACTCAGAATTGTTTTCAAATATTAGAAAACGAATGGATTTTATTTCCTTTTTTCGTACCTAGAATTCCTCTAAATTTAGGAATTACAAATGGGATTCATTTTCTGTTCGCCGTTCAAGTGTACATACTCTGTACGCAGGTATAAAAGCAGTGGTGGATAATGAAAAAGTGGGAAAGTAACCTTAGCTCTGGTATGCCAAGGGTGATTATATTTTTTGAAGTATTTAACAAAGTTGTCAGATGGAACCTCAAACACTGTGAAGCTACAGACTTGACCAAATTCGAAACCAAATTGATCACGAGTCAGAGAGTCAACCGCGAAGCCATTAAAAACCCAACGTCAATGTTATTTACGCGCAATGTTGCAATGCACGTTGCCGTCGCAGTAAGAGGTTCGTAATTATCGGGAGGTAGAAATTAAATGTCGTATTACCTGCGTTGATTCTTTTGTTTGCTGCATTTTAAACGTCCCCAGATATGGATTTGACTCTCCACAGGCGATATGAGAGTTGTTTTTTAATGGAAAACATTGATCATGACAGCTGGGTATTTTTGTCCATTGAAATAATAGCATGCTCATATTGCGGAGTTGATCGGGGAGTTGGAAAATTGTTAACTTTAGATAAAAGTATCTTGAATAGAATATGGAACAATAGTTACCTTGCATGTATTACATCCACAGGGAATTTTGCATTGTGAAATAGCTTTCATTGCAAGGAGGTATTTTCTTTTTGTTAGTGAGATTATATTTGGCCCCTCGGGTTGCAATACATATACGGTGAACGTTATGACGATTTTCTTTATATATATCTATACATATATAAGCGGAAAGCTTGATAACATTTTGGGTCCAAAGGCCCGTGGGTGCATTTTACTCTGTTTGTGTAGGAACTGGACGTAACCGACGGGCAAACAGATATGAAAAACTGATACAAAAGGGTGTATGAAATTGAATATACTAGTATACACACAATTTATATTGTTGAGTTATGGATTTGCGCGGTTTGATCAAAATGTGATGACGGCGACAGCGTTGCGTACCCCACTAGAGAAATTGCCTAGCTGTATGCGTGGATCCGTAATTAGAACCCGCGCCTTTGTGTACTATTTAGGTTGTTTAATGCATTTTAAATTTGCATATGGATTCATAGAAAAGCTGATGGCATGTACACAAAAAATTACGATAATTTAAATTTCTCGGTGCAATGGTATTTAAATTCAATACTTTAGATTCGATAGTTTTCAATTTGATTGCTTTTATGCGGATTGCTTTGAACATGGCTTATTAGATACAGGACAATTTAAATTTGCCTCGGCAATTTCATTTGTCTTTACAAGATAGAAGCTGATATAAACCATAAGTATTTACATTTAGATTACTCCACGCGCATAATTTACCGAGAGACGACAGGGAAATAAGAGATAGACAATGTAGGTGTGTGTGCACTCTCGCTATAAATCTTTAACACGGTGATTTGAGCATACACAAAAATTAGCGTCTGAGACTGAAACCTGGAGGCCCTTGGGTACCCCCACGGGGATGTAAAATGTCAATTTGAGCTGTAGGATGGGGGAGTTTTTTTCTCGATGCAGTAAACAGCGGCCAGAAAATGATTATATTAAATACCGGAACGTCGATTGTCAAGGACAGCTTGTTTATTGATAAAGTGTGAAAGAAGCTCGCTGACGCTCTTTTTCCGTTATCTTCACCTTTCTATTCGGTGATGCCGCGTGTTAGAGCCCTGACCCAGATTGAAATCCCCGAGAGGAAAAGTGCACGTAAATGCACGCGCCAAAATCTAATGTACAGCTTTATTGCTGGCACTTTCGACGGAGTGCAAAAATGTTCACATCAGGAAGCTCCGAGTTACGTATTTGTGAGTTATAGATAACATAAAAGTCACAACACAATTGTGAATATGCATTAGCATGGAGTGCACTCTGCCCTTTGATTAGCGCGTACCAATAGATCGGTCCCCTTAGGGGTCTATGTGCGTGTGTACCAATCTATGAAAAAGAGGACAGTTATGACTCTCAATAGCTATCATTGCTTCAATGTGGAAAAAAAGCAATTGGCATAGTGGTTGTGAGCCGAAACGCTTCAATCCTGACATTGAAATAAGTTCCAGTCATTACTGATTGTTATGCAAAGCCTCTGATATCATGATATTGCGCTATATTTATATATAGTAAACTTAGGATTGGGCTGATGGTTAATTTACTTTCCAAGTGTCATGAATCCCAAGAAATTTTCTATTGATCTGGTGTTGTTAAGGTGATGCCGCATGATAGAATTCTTCCTGGAATTTTCTTTAAAATTTGATATAGGGTGTTTATGGTACTCATGTCAATGTACAGTAATACATGTATAGCTAGTAAATGCATGTTGACCTCAAATACACAATTTCATATCAAAGATCAAAGTATCAGGATAAAAACACCAGCAATTATTTCATTAAACGTTGTTTTTTTAACACAACTTGCCTTTGACACGGCAAAATATAATTCTTTATAACAGCATTGGAGAAATAATGTATTCTTATATCAATGCACACAAAACACAACTAACTTTTTATTTGGCCATCCAGCCTTTCTTAAGAGATTAGCGCAAAACGGATTTTGAGTTATCGCTATCTGGGCAAACACGGCATGTCTTTTTTTTTATAAGTAACAGACCATTGTATAACTGAATTCATCAATTTCCAGTAAGTTGATTCTATGCAGTAACTTTGTGCCATGCCAAAATATGTTTTGTAATAGGAACAAAGGCCTAATCTCCATGTGGCCAGGGATTGAACCCTCATATCAATATCACCCCATGGAAATATGCGAGAACTCTCACTTAATTTGAAATCTATTATAGTTATATCCTGGTTCCAACACGTAGAAACTTCGATGTGAAAAGGGGTTGCCATTTTCTTGAAAATGAATAAAATTTCATCTCAATTTCTTTTCATCAATAACAGTAACCAATGGATACATTAAACATTTCAGCAAACACTAGATATTCAACAATCGGCCTGGTATGCGGATGAGAAACACTTCAGATTTCTTTTCATCTGAAAGTGGAGGGCCATTGCTTATATTGCTATGCAGTTTAAAAGATTCAGGTGTTATCACCTCCCCGATTCAGACTGAGCATTTTGTTTATGATATGAAAGCACAAAATACCTGTCCTCGTTCAAAAATAAATAAAGCTTGAGTTTCTATAGTGTATGTTCAATTAACTCTGATCGTATGTTTCAAAAACATCATTTTTTTGAAGTTATATCAGCAATGTACTGCACCAGTTTCTTGTATTAACTTTTGTTTTCCTAATATACACGACCATGAAGTGCTCCATAATTCCGACTTAGATTTATAAAGGTTATGAGTAATCAGATAAAAATATGAATAAAGGCTTCCGACAAACTTTAAAGACGAAACCACAGTATGGAAACTCATACCCATTAATATTATAAAATGAAATGCTATTGTCATAAACAAGGTATCAAATTGGTCAAAACATTCCTCTAAATGTTCTCTTATCCACATTAGTTACGAACACTTAACTACAGATTATCAAAAAAATACCGTATGTAATCAAGTCTGAAATTGTTCGCAAAACCAAAGTTCGCAACATTTTTTTGTAGCAGAGCATTAAATAGGATACTTAAGCGTTTTATTCGATGGAGTTTGGACATGTAGTTTAAATGTTCTAATAACTTATCTGAACTCATTACAATTCATTGGCCACTTTCTCCTTTATTTACAGCAAAGGGGTTTGATGTTTGCAGTCATCACAAAGACAGTGCCCCACATTACCCAAGACACAGTCGTAATATTTCTTGCGTTGACTACTAAGTATTAAAGAGATAACGTAAAATGTCACTACCTAATATGCAACATAATTCATATCATTTATAATATATAAAAGCGTGAAGATTGTCTTAACCAACAACCTTCAGTTGAAGTAAATATGTAGAATAACATTCCATGTTGCATTTTGTTTCAAAATTAATCCATCTCCCCTTCAATAGCACTGCAAGAATACCATCGATTCCAGGTGACTTCATCTGTTGTTGTGCCTGTTGCACTTCTTTCCTAAACTACCATGGTTATAAGTTTTGAAGTGTGGTCTTTGGTGTCGTATACCTTTGCCTTATATCGCAGCCACCTGCATTTGTCTCAGTGAGAATCTTGCCATTTTATCATTAACCACATCAGTCCTTGGTGTAAATTTTTTCAAGTTCTCTTTTATTACAAGAAACAAACATTTTCTTTGAGTTCCCTTTGCTCTTATTTATGGCTTTTCCTTACATTTGTCCTCACTCTTCTTCTTATTCTTATCCTCTTCAAAACTCTTGAGTGTATTCAGCTAAGACCAAAAACTTGTGTTCTCACATGCCTGAGCTTTCCTCGTTCTCTCCAAGATTGACAGCTACTTTTTCTTCTTTTTGGAATGTGCTTCTTTGCCTCATAAAGAACAATCACCTTCTTATATTATCCTTACACAGTCCATCCATTCCATTCCCTCTCATATTGGGTGTTCGATCAAATGCATATTGGAAGATCCAACCACACAGAAGTTGTAGAACCATCTTATATGTGCAATTAGAACTTCAACATACAACACACAATACTGACCAAACTTTGGAACGTGTTACTCGTATTAAGGTTAGGAATATTGATAAAGGGACAACGAAGTCGCCCTTATCGCATAAGATTGATTGGAGAGCTGACACTGCAGCCTTGCCAAACTTGCTTCTGTATAAATCCAACTTATTTACCGACACTTTGGATTTTAAGGGCCACAATGGCATGAAAATAGTCAGACATAATGAAATGGACCCTACTGAAATCACTTCCACAAATTAAAACAACTAATTTCGGTGTTTATATTTGTAAAAAAGGGAACAGGAACTCACTAATTATTATTTTCCTTGTAAGCTTGCCCTTCTCAACCATGATGGCTTCACATTACTGCCAGCATTTTATCAAACTTGAAAAGCATGCAGTCATCAGCTTACCGACCACTGCTATTGTATATTCGGCACCTTCTAGAATAAACTGCATTCTGTCCTAAGAAATAAGTTTTGCCATACCGATAATAACATGAAATACGTCAATGCCTCCGTAATGTGTAAAGGTTTTGAAATCTTATTTTAACAGTTAGAATTAAACCGAATATTAATTTGGTTTGAAAACAAACGCTATACTCAATTTCTTCTTTCAAATCCTAATTGCTTTGACACCCTATACAGCAATTATTCTATTCTTCACCATACAATCCATATTGAAATAAGCATCTCGCTTCAACACATGATAGCCTATAACAGTTTGGCATCATAACAGTACAATTCAATTCAATTTATTTAGTCACATATCATATCGTACGTTACAGGAATGTAAATATACAGTATAATTAATATAATATACATAAGACTGTGTGAATCAGTTATAACCTGGTACTAAGACGACAGGTGCGAATATGATATGCTGGACAAGTAATGGGACAACGCCCTAATAGGTCTTATAGTTTCTTACTGGCCTGTGATCATAAAGTAAATATATTCATTACAATATAAAAATTACAATAACTGACACAAGTAAGGGATGAGTAAAATATACATAGGTAGATATACAATAACAAGAAAACAACAATATATCTAACCTAAACAAACACTTAACGGGATACAGGAATTACAGGAATTGTACAAAAGACAGACTTCTCAACCTATCTTGCTGAGGTATCGTAATAATATTGACATATGGTGAGCAGAGGTTGACGAGGTAGCGGTTAGAAAAGAGTAAGAGATAAAGAAATGAGATGAAGATGAGTGGAGGATAGAATAAGGCCACGGAGAATTTAATAAAATTGTACTGGTTTGATGAAATGTTTTTTCAGTTGTAGCTTTGAAAGTATTTGGTTGTAATTGTTTTGATGATTCTGGGAATCCATGCAAAGTTTTGCGCCGTGCTACGGAATAGAAGTGCTTTTTAGAGGTAGTTTTGGCGGGGGAAGATGAAGTTTGTTCAGCTTGTCTGGTTTTATAGCTGTGATTTTTGTCGTTTGTGGTAAAATAATTGCTGAAGATCGGAGGTCAATGATTGTTGTGATAGTCCAAAACGGAAGAGCGCTGTTGAGTTGGTGAGGTGCTCTAATTTAAGTGTTTTCAGGAGGGAAATAATGGCAAAGGGTGAGTTTTCTAAGGAGGCGAAGTGTGATAGTGCGAATGGCCCATTTCTGTGTGAGTTTAGTTTGGTGAGCCGTGAATGATAGTGGGAGGCCCAAATATGTTTACAGTTAGTAAGGTATGGGATATGATGACTGGCTATAAACATGTAAAAACCAAAAACTATACATGTACATATTACAGTCATGAGCATTAGGGTGTGTAGATAAGAATCTGCCGGGTGCTACCTGGGAATCCTTGAGCATTTTGAGAAATTCAAGAGATGACGTCGCCATAAATGATAATGGGCCATTCTTCGGTCACGTTTGTGAACCCAAAAAGGGGAAATTTGATTTTCAACCCAATGCAAAATGTTATATAAAACAAAAAAACAAGCTAATTAATATTTGTATAATGAATAACCTTTAGACCAAACCTAACCAAAAATAATATTTCCACTTTCGCCAGATTGGTTATTTTGTCATGAGGGGCAAATAAAGTTCGGTCACGTTTGTGACCTCAGACAAAAAAGGGGTTTTTAGAATTCAAACTTCAACTGTAAAATTCTGTGAATATTTAAGTACTCACATTCTTATATTTATTTCAGAAAGACATTGGTATTTTGTCATTACAACAATGTTGGTAATTAAAAGTAACAAGCAAACTTTACTTGGTAATTAACAAATTTATTATCACTAAGTACGGTCACGTGTGTGACATTGGTGGTTACGTGTGTGACATCTCCATAGACTTATAACACAAAATTGATAACCATTGTTAATGTGCACCAAAAATTAAGTTTTAATAAAATCTTGTATATTTTCATATTCTCAACTATTTCAAACACTTTCATTACAATGTCATCAGTAATAACTTGCAAAGAGCAATGCTACTGCAATGCCACTCCATGTATGCAGATTTCCTGTGTTGAAATAGTGCAAGTCTGCTCAATTTGGCAACTTCATCCCAAACTTTCAAAAGACACATGGAAATCAAGTTTAAACCAGTCTTTATTAAAATTAATTGTTGTTTTCTTGTTTAAACTGATCATATTCATATTTTAACTGATAATAAAAGTTAACACTGCTACCTTCTTCAAGATGACCAGAAATTTATGTCCTTCAAATACTAAAATGGTGAGTGCCGGTCACGTGTGTGACAGTAAGTAGCACATCAATATCTTTTGAAGGAGGAAAGATCTAAACCATTTATTTTGTATAACGGAAGGTACACATAAACTGGCTTTTGATATGAAATATGAACATTACTGAGCCAGTGGTTTTCTAGTAATAAAAACTTCTTTGTATTTTTGGTCACGTGTGTGACATACCAAAATCAATTAAAATTCTTTGTTAATTACTTGTCTATTTCCTATAAATTTGTATTTTTTTCGACATAATTTTGAAAATTGAAGTCCATGCAATACTTTAGGCAGTATTTCAAACAAAAATGAAAAGCTATTTAATATAAAACTAAAGAAGCAAAATGGTGTAAAAATCTTACTTTTTTATCCCAAAATATTAAAGACGTCATTTATGCAAATGAGGTGCTTGAGTTGAACATATTGTTTAAAAATATCATGCAGGAAACTTGGAAGGGTGGTTATCGTGATAATGTAAAGAAATTTGCAATGCCATTAACTTCATTTTTTATCAAAAAGGTTTACTTTTTTTGAAGAATGGCCCTAATTATCTATTCAACCCCATATTTAGAGAGCACGTGTGGTCCAGTGGATAAGTGCAGGACTCATGATCATTGAACCGTTAAAATCGTGGCCATTGTGGCCAACGTGTTTGTGTCCTTGGGCAAGATACTAAGTCTCAATTGCTTCGTTGACCCAAGCGATAATTGGGTAGCTGTTATGGGGGATATTACAATCTAAGTGCTGATAGAGTTGTGCGCCTAGCCAGTAGCCACCTAGATGAAGCGAAATGATTGTGACGATTTCCTGATGGCAGCGGTAATAATAATTGGCAATCGCGCCTTGAGCACACAGCAGGGTGGATATGTGCGCGTTATAAATCGACATTATTATTATTATTATATTATCAAACTATGGAGTTACTAGATATACTATAGGACCCAATGAACAAGTGCATGACACTTGTAACATTGAGTCATACTCCAATTCAAAATGGAAGCCATATCTAATAATTTTAAAATATGCCCTATAACAGCAAATACCTGCGATAAAGAATAAACATGAAGTACTTAGATTATGTTATCAGACACAATAAATGTATTTCTGATACTTTTAAAGCTGTAACATGACGCCAATCAATATGGCAGCCAAAACATGGATATATTCAAAAAATACTTCACACAAATTTCTAAATGTTACCTTCAAGTATAAATTATTGTGTCAATGAAACAATTAGAAATGTACCTATGATCATTACCAAGTGATACCAGGTAATCCCGATAAATAAAAATGGGTCAAATTATAAATTGAGTGCTATATATGTGAAAAAATGTAATTCCTATGGTATTTTTGACAACTTTGCACCATATTAGTTTTATTTCGATTTTGGCGCATTTAAAACAAATTGAAATGTATGTTGTACATTGGTTAGGATCAAAGGTACATGTCATTGACACATTGATTTCGATTTGAAGGCTGTAATACTTATAAATTTGTGTCAAGTATTTTTGAAGAAGATCACGTTTTTGGCTGCCAATATTGATTGATGTCATGTTACAATTTTAAAAGTATCAGAAATACATTCATTTTGTCAAACAACATAACCTAAGTACTTCTCGTCTATTTTTACCGCAGGTATTCGCTGTTATAGGGCATATTTTAAAATTATTGGATTTGGCTTCCATTTTGAATTTGAAGTATGACTTAATGTTACAAGTGCCATACACTTGTTCATCGGATCCTATAGTATATCTAGTAACTCCATAGTTTGATAAAATAGGGTTGAATAGATAATTATCATTTATGGCGACGCCATCTTGGATTTCTCAAAATGCTCAAGGATGCCCAGGTGGCACCCGGCAGATTCTTATTCTACACGGCCTAATCTATCATTTTCAGCAAAAAAAAATGTGTCCATACTCAATTGTACGGTCACATGACCGTTCTACCTGACTAACCAGGAGTACCATGAAATGGAACATGAAAACACATGTCTTGTGTTTGCATGAGTGTGATTGATGCCTAAATATAACATTGTTTTATTATTTCCTGCAATTTAATTTGACATTCATATTACTTTATGAATAAAGCTGTTGTTAAGTAACTGTCAAGAAAGATCAAACCATTTATAAATCTAACTATTGCTATGCAATAGTAAGAAAAACACATTCAAATTTAAGTTTAGTTACATATCTCCATTTTTCTGTTTCATTTCACATAAAAGTCGGCATGACATTGCCTTGTGTTTCACAATTAAAGGTTGATGCCAGTATGGTTGATGACTGACATAGTCTGTTTTATATAATTCTCTAACAAGAGAGGGATTCCTTTGATCTTATTCACAGTAACATTAAGTATTAACATGGTTGTCTTTTTTAAAAGACTAATCTTGTTATAGCTATCTTTACGACCTAGTTTGACTGTAGATGTCATTGGGTTAGGTGTGTTAGTCTCAACTTTTGTAAGTTTGGAAGCGATCCTTTTAACTTTGTGGCAGTGTTTTTTTCAGAATATATCTTGTGCTCCTGATGAACAGTGTAACTTCTCAAAAGGTTTGAAATTTTTAACTACTTAGTCTCCAGGCAGATAAGGATAATTCTTTTAATCTTTTCCTGGACAGGGCCAGTGCACGCAAGTGTTGAAAAAAACATGCGCGCCTGGCCGGATTCGAACCGGCAACCTCCGTATTACTAGCACGGGGCTCTTGCCAATTGAGCTAACAAGCCATGGTTGGTAGAGGAGCGATTTTTGGCTCCAAATTGCTGATTTTTGCCAAAATCCCGCCACTATTTCTGACCGGGGCCAAACTGGGGGGGGGGGGGGAACAAGAAAAAAGGAGGATATTTTCCCCCATTCCTCCCTGCGTCGCCACTGATTATCATGTTTCTTTGACATTTTTATTATATTAAGGATTATGACCGATTATGGCCGATTATTTACCGCATTCTTATCACAGGATCTGGAAATTTAATTTGCCTTTTGACAATTTTGACCAGATTGTTGTGAAGAAGTATCCATTAGATTAGATATATCATTATTTTGAATAGATAGTTTTTAGTTCTTAATTCAATGAATGAGATTCGATGGCCGTGATTAAAATTTATACTTTTAATGAAAGCAACACGTTTAATTACGTACGCATTCTTCTAGGTGTTTTCTTTTGATTATTACTGATGCATGAAGCTTTGTATTATCATCCCTGCATGTCATTTACGATATCAAATAGTTCAACGGTCATGTTTTACTGACAGAATTCTGAAAGTTTTCTCGTGGGCACGGCGCGCGGGTCAAAGTCCCCTCTTATAAAAATTTCAGGCATAATTTACCCCTCAGACATAAAACAAATTCTCATAGTTAAAGATTACCTAGAGATTACCTAGTCCTGACGTGTTTTGACTAAAATTTGCGGCATGTCCGTCAGAACAGCTGAAATTAGTAATTTCAAAGTGCAACCACCAATGGTCATAAAATTAATACTTGCCTCTGAGTATGACTATTGCTGATGCGCAATCTCTTGTTTCACAGATGGGATTTGCAAAGCCGCAGCGATCTGTCCGTAAAAAATTGTGTTTGTTTCAAAAGTTCTTTTTTTCTCAGGGGACAACGACTTTATGCGCGGATTTTACCAAGATTCGATTTGAAACGTCCAAGTTTTGTAGTACTGACGACCTTGTGTACTTTGGAATGTATACCTATATGTTTGAAGTGGTTGTCTCTTGAGTGGTATTTTGTTTTAAACACCTCATACATCTATTTCTTTATACCCATTCCATCTTGTCAGTAGCTTCTTCGAAGGTTGCTTATCCACGAGCTACGCCCACACTATCAAGACAATTTAGGTTAATAACATGATAAACACGATCACGATTCTTCCTACTCCTGTACACGCTTTCTGGCTGAAAATTAGTGATTGAGCGTAGCGTTAACCTATTTAGGAAAAAACACTAACTAAGATAGTTGTCGTTCTTAGACAGGTTGCGATAAAAAAGAGACCTTCAAACAACTAATCCATAAAAAAAATGCTTAAATCACAGTAATTGTCAGTTATTTTACGTGCTTGTTCCGATTTAGTGTACGTGTTCTCTCCTTGGTATGAGAACCGAACACTTGCGGTATGGCACCAGCTACAAGTATCATAGGAAACAGACTAGCGGTTTTGTTGCTGATGCCTGATACATACTGGCAAGGCCCTATTCACACTCTGCTGATATTGTGGTTACCATTAAAACGCAGTTGTTAGTCTCTATCTTGGAAAGAGATGGATTAAGACTGAAATTTCACGACGAAAATAGGGAAAATACGCCTTTCATCTTATACGCAAAATTGATACTACTTCCGTGAATATCGGGGTCCCAAAAACGATGGGAACAAGCACCTTTAGAGTCACATCCTCACTTTCTTTTTCGATATTGAATTCTGGCGTATAGGGAGGGGGCAAACCCTAAATTTCCATTTCAAACGGACCATCTCATGCTATAAAAACGTGCCCTATCTGGTAAAGCTTCTATGTGGCGCATAAGTAACTCTCTAGGGTGGACCCGTTTTTCATCATCTGCACGGGGGTGTTACAAGGGGTCAAGTTACTATGGGGCCAAATGTTTAACCTGCTCCAAATCTAATGTATATATCTCAAATTATTCCTTAGTGGTAACCAGGATAAAAAGTCACTTTGATCACATGCGTGTGGTGCTTCCTTTCCAAGATATTTGGGAAAATAGGCTAAAGGTCATTTGTTTATTCAAGAAAGTTCAACATTTGTAATAACCAAAATTTCTTTGTAACAAATATCAAAAAAAAAAAAAAATTAATTATACTGATTCAAAATATGCCTTTTTTATTTTCATAGGGTGTTCCCTTTAATGGAGGGTGTAATGTCCCCATCCCCATGTAGTCCTTCAGGGAAATTTGAACCCCTTCCAGTATAACAAGACGATGAAGCCAAAAATGTCAAAAGCATTTCATATTTGGATCAGTATCATTAAACTTTCTAAAAAATATTTTTACAAAGATATTGGGATTACAAACATTGACCTTCTGAATAAACAAATGACCTTTATGAGAATTCTGCAGACTTATCCTACACTTGTAAGCTATTCCTGCAACTTTCAAATAATTATTTTGATCTTTCGGGCGGATCACTGATAGTGCCTATACAAAGAGAGTAGAATAACTTTTAAAAATAAGTAAAGCTACTCCAAATGGAACTCATATTCGTTCGCGGTCTTTGCTATCTCGTACATTAAAGGATCGCCCTAATAATACAATCAATTACATTGGCAAATAATGCCAATGGCGTGAAAAAATATTTTAGATTGCTCCTAAAGTGAAGTTTTAGCTCAAAACCGTAAAAACTTTTACTTATAATAGCAGGATGTAAAATGGATTACCTAAAGTTTTTTGCGAAACAACGCGCGTTTTTTTGCATCGGAGACAAAACCTAGAGGGGGGTTGCAACACCCCTCATCGATAGACGAGGGTTTAATAAAATACAACATACACAAACTCGTAACTCTAATTTAAGTCGGATTTTAACATATTGAGGATAATCTATTTAGATTTTAAATCAATCTTATAGTTTAAATTTCTCAGCTTTAAGATTTAATTTTTAAATCTAAAAATGGATTGGTCCCTAATCACAATCTTTGGGATTTATTTTAAATCCTTGTAAATTTAGAGTGTACATAGCTAAAAGTCAAAATTCCTCTCCATTCAAAGATAATTGAGAGTTATTGATCACGGCAAATATATAGTTCTATAATCCGATTGTAGGGTGATTTACTGCTTAAAAATTTTCACTGCCTCTAAACCTATATTTCATTAGAAAAAACAAAACATACCAAATTTTGCCGATGAAATCTATATTTTGAATGAATAAATATATTCCCATATTTGGAAATTTCCACAGACTTTATGTACATGATGTAGTTTTTACGGATATGCCAATGGTCATCTAGAGGTAATTTGAGATCGTTGTATAAAAACACTTCAAATACTCCCCAGAAATGAGTGCACATTCACTGCATGAAGTTGAGTGTTCAGGAAAAAAGATGTCACATATCATTTTAGGTATAAAAACATTGCTTTTGAATGAATGGATAATCATCAAAATTGCTCAGAATGTTCTTTCAGTACTCTTCAGGGCACAGTTATTGAGGACTAAGGTCCGTATGCACAAAAGTTAGACCAGGTTTAAAGTTAGACCTGGTCTAAGTCAAAACTAGCTTTGTCCAAAATTGCCAGTTATTTACATTTTCTCTATAAATTAACTAGCAAATTTTAAAGATTAAAATGCAAATTTCTAAATAAATACAAAATATTTCATGTCAACGCCAAGGAAAATGTCTTTTCTGGTGGGATTTAATTACAATTAGACCAGGTCTAACTTTAGACCTGGTCTAACACTTTTGTGCATACGGACCTAAGGGTTTAGGTCATCTTGGAGTCATTTGGATGATTGTTAAAAATGTATAAATGTTGTTCATCCGCACAAATGGATGGGTATTCATTTAAGGCTGAACGTGACATCCTCATATCTATTTAGGGTTACATGAAATTTGTACCGCAGTGTATGGGTTATGTAATGCGCACAGTTGCCGCTAACTTTAAAATGGTATATATTTGAGAATACTTTAAGTTGGCGATGGCTTTCGCTACAAAACAAAACAAATTAAATGCTTTAATCGGATGAGATACCTTTAATTGGCGATATAGTTTATAATAAGAAGTTGTAGAGATATACATATAAATAACTGCCATTGCAAGATGTATGGGCCTTTAATTTAGTGTCATTGCAAGGTGTATGATTCTGGAGAAAATGAGAGATGTGTTGTTACTGATGGTTGATATTTTTTCATTTAAATTAATTCCGTTGCAACCCCATTGATTCTGTATTCTCTCTCAGTCTTCTTTCAAATCTGGCTAACGTACGGCGGTCAAAAAGAGCTAAAAGCTTTTGAAGTTTGCCCTCTCCCTTTGGCTTTTCAGCCTGATACGCGCCGGATTCCACGATGTGGGTTATTTATAACTGTTTCTGGGGAAATGCATCGTTCCCTCAGACTAACACGTTACACTGTTTCACCTATACAATGTCTACAGGGTAGAGTTTCCATTATTGATAACTGAGGCAATCTTGTTGAGAGGATTGGTCTTGTCACTGTCATCCATCGATGGGTGTCCTCACGCCTCTGGGGCTACACGTTACCCGAGCCAGGTCAACAGCTCTGATACGGTGTCAAAATATTGGGTACATTTATCGTGATTTGCGCACCCGTAATTGATTTCAGAGTTCATGCCAGGGACCGTTTGAAACTGTCAGCCCATGGTGGTTCGTTTATTTGGTTTGGTAATTACCAAATAAAAGTTCACGTCTTTACTTAGCGGGTTTTTTATGCAGTTTTTCAAGTGTATTTTCTTATCGATGTGCCATGGCCATGGGTCATTTGATAAAGAAACATAATAATGCAGAGCTGTATCAGTAAGATCAGCGCAGGCCGAGGCAGTATCGTGTATAACCAGCGGGAACTAACATGAGAGAATATATCGTGTTATAGGAGTACTTCGAACATTGCTTTACTTGCTTCATGCAATTCGAAATTTTGTATCACTAAAATAATTCCAGTGGAAGTTCTTCGGAATGCGGAATTTTGTTTTATTGGAAAGCTGTACATCTATGCAAAATTCAGGGCTTCGTTTTTAAAGACACCTAATATGTGAAATCTTGTGTTGCACCTTTAAACACGCAACGCATTGTGATTAGGTTTAATCTTGTTCGCATTTTTTTTTTATTTTGATGATTCACTGAGCGATATTAAAAAGAAGATATTTTAAAAGAAGGATATGTTCCCCGTACTCATGTACTAATCGGTGGAGAATCCAGTTGATGGAAAAGAATGGTAAAATACATAGCTATTAATGTAGGAATAAATATAGACACGGGTAAACAGTAACACAGCGACATGTAAACGAACAGAGGATGGATGGATGGATGGATGGATGGTTGGATGGATGGATGGATGGGTTGATGGATGGGTGGATGGATGGATGGATGGGTTGATGGATGGGTGGATGGATGGATTTATAAAATGCATTTACATTACGGTGTCAGTAACACAACACTCTGCAATAATATTAGCAGTATACGGATATACGTCCTTGATACGCCTCCAATCGAAATAGTACACCTTTAAGACACTCGCC
Source organism: Ophioderma brevispina (assembly GCA_023653785.1). Classification (NCBI taxonomy): domain Eukaryota; kingdom Metazoa; phylum Echinodermata; class Ophiuroidea; order Amphilepidida; family Ophiodermatidae; genus Ophioderma; species Ophioderma brevispina. The sequence goes on from JAMKCH010079561.1 coordinate 47,128, forward strand.
CCAAAGTTATGAGAAAAGACGATCAGTATTACTAGGTGTTCTAGTGGCAGTAGCTATCCGTAATAAATGTCGGTCTGCTGCGATTTCTCGCACACAAGACATCAAAACACAGAACATGGGGAGCACTGACTGCTACTTGAACCTGTACGCTTCGGTGCGATTGGCCCGTTGAAGCGCATTAAACCTTCTAACAGAGCTAAATCGTGACAGCGAAATTACATTGTTAATGGAAACTGTCTGCTGATATGTCCGCCGGACCTGTTAATTTTATACGCTTATTAAAATTCGCTTTACAATTGTGTGCGCACTCCTGGTTTTTTTTTTTACTCAGGAACCTTCCCGCATAGTATATCGGGTTGTTTTGCCCGCCCGGCGCACTGACTTTGTCATTCATGTCTACTATATCTCTGGATGTTCACTTAGAGGTCTAGAAAGAGAAATAAAAGTTGATTGGCATTCCAAAAACTCAGATGCTGCTGCAAATTAGCAGTCTTGAGTGTAAAGAGCGGGTGAAAATCGAATGTTTATTCAATTTTAACATCAACGAGCTAACCAAGAGTTTGAGGAGCCTACTACAGCGATCGTAAATTACGTTCTGACAGCAATAGTCGACTGCTGTCTATTTTATGGGTCATTTGTAATATGTACTGGACAGACCGGTCACTCCTAGACGTGCCTAAGAGTTGAAATCCATATACGGATGATATTCAGGAACTGAGACTTGTTGTAAGTCTAATGCTCTAAGGCTAGTAAGTTTCCCGGGCACATAGTTGTTGCCAACGTCTTTTGATTGCTTACATCCATGTGGAATTGAAACAATGCAGCAACATTATATACTGTGAAATTTAATGTAAGTCAATCACATAGCCGTAACGATAATTATACCCCGAAAGAGAAAACCAGAAAGGATGGGTAAAAGACAGGGAATAAAACTGATTGTTCCCTGACCGTGTCCGTGACGCTTCATATATGGCCATGCCCACATTGTTCTTCTGCGCACCTGATCGATAAAACACGACCATTTGAAAGGGGATTGAAAAAGGTTACTGCATCACAACTTGCCTTATCTTGTCTGGCATCTCATGACAGGCATTTTATAAGCATCGACGTTCTATATCACTACGATATGGCAAAAATTAGACTTCCCATAGACAAACCTGAGCTACGTGCCAATAATAGTCCATGTAGGATTAAGATCATTTGATTTAGAACATGGATAAATAGCTTGTCTAAATTAGGCGTAAATCAGCCTAATTTTCTGGCCGTCTATATAATTATGACATAGTCGAGCATCGATGAAACATGATGTTTCTTGACCGCGAACATGGCGCAGTGGACCTTTAGGCGCGTAGCGCATACCACGCCAACATAGTCATGTACGATTGTGAAAAATTGGAGAACATGAAATGTACTCCTTTGTTCTAAATGGTAATTACATAATCAAGTTCAGCGATCCGACTCGCAGCGTCGTCATGTGCCTTTAATAGTAGTTCTTTCTTCTTTAATTTCGTCACTGACTTTGAGAGGAAAAATCGGTATTTTTTAAAAAAAGTAAAAAATTTTTCAAAAAATATTCACCATTCAAAAGGTCACACAGAGCCAAGTTTTCATCTTTCACTCTTGAAATGACTTTCCCACTTGTTGTTGACAAATCCAAGAAAATATGCCTTCGAAGATTTATTCGTCAGGCATGTTCAAAGCCATCCGGGTCGGGCACATTTCCATAATTCCTTCTTCATCAACAAATCCCAGCCGTGACATGTACAATTGGAAAAGAGGGCAATTTCTGTGGACATGTTTGTTTGAAATGTTTTATCGGCTTATTGAATTGGTATTGAATTGGAATAAAAGCCTTATAAAGAAATACAAAGTTTTCCACAACATGACTTAATACATTCTTTAAGAAAAACAAAGGACAAATAAAAGTGAAGGACAAAAATCACCCTCAGCAACTTAATATGGGACGAGACGCTCCAGCAGCCAAGTGCCCGGCTTGGCGTGCATAAGCAAACCATACTCAGATATTGAATTGCATTCACAATAATCTGATGAAGGTGATATCATAAAAATGTGAAAGGACATCGCCGGATAAGGAATGAATGACGCCCATCTATATTTTTCATGAGAATGGATGAACTTAAACGTTTTGCATAATGAAGCGAATGACCAAAGTTGACCCTTTTTGCTGTTTTCAAAATCCCACTTTACATAATTCCCCAAAAAGTTGGTTTTATGTAAAGTTATAATATAGGCTTCAATGGGTAATTAAAATTTCCATATTTGAAGCTTTTCCACCCCAAGAACCACAATGCCTGCGTTGCAAGGTGGTGCGCTATATTAGTTAGCAACATATATGTTATTGGCGTTCTGGTTCTTGGGGTGGAAGACCTCATTTTGCTTTTTGTTTTCTGGGGGGCCGGAACACTGAATGGAATTACCCAAAACAACAACGAACTTTTGGCATAACACACCATACCATCTTGCTATAGGTGGTAGGCATGCTAATCTATAGCCAAGGGCTCTGTTCAGTATCCTTGGATAGCACATGTTAACAATATCTAACCATGCCGTCCTGTGTATCATAATCAATACTAAAATACAGGGGATGTATTTGCTCAATACATGGTAAATGAAGCTATTGAACTGTGCCCATGGCAATGATATAGCTCATAGTGTAGTTAACGTGCTCATGAATAAATAGCGCGGCCATGGGCCATTGTGTTGTGTCCAGAGTTTGCTTGTGTGAAACAGTTTATATAATCCAAATCTTAGCAGCATAAGCGAATGGGTATTTGGGTATTGTTATAAAGGGCTGCCTCATGTAGCCTCGTTGTAGCTATGAAGGACAACAAAAAGGTCGATCTAAGGAGTCAATTTCAAGTCCATGACAAAGGGCAGCTATGTGCAACATCTTCCTGTTCCTTCAGTAAGTAATCATGGTCATTAAATGGAGGCATGATCTAAGTGGCTTTCTTTTCAGAGAGCATGCCCCTGTGAAATGTCTCAGACTTTTCTCATTTTTTCTTGATACAAGTGTATTTGGGGATAAAAAACACCTTGCGTACATGATAAAGTAGTTGTCAAACACCAACTCAGAAAGTTGATGGTGAAATATGACTATTATGATTATGGAGGGCCTCCTTCTCTCCTTATCCGGCGATGTCCTCAATCGGCTACAGAATTAGCAAAATGTGTTCACACGCCATTTTTCTTCTTTCCCTTTATCCCCACCTCCCTTTCTTCTGTAAATTACTTTCATTCAATGACAAAAGTTATTCAATTACAACAATTCATTGGTTTGTGTTAATGTATTGACATATTGGGTTGAATTTCCAACTACCTGTAAGGGATCGCCCAATTTCCCCCATCATTTATAAGAACGTTCAAGCTTATGCTGGAGGGAAGGGTGTCATAAGTAAAGTGCTTTGGAAATGATGATCCGATGAACAACATGTACAAATTTAGTGAGTGCTCTTTTTGAGGGATAGAGAACGTCGTTAGAAAAGTTCACGCACTCTATATATCCATGAGAAAGTGATGAAATAGTATGGCCTGTCCCTAATGCAGACTAATTGGAAGATTATTCCATGCATACCGTAGCAGAGCTTATGTTTGAAAGTGTGTGCAAGAACTCGTATGTAGAGGACGAGATGGCATAGTAATAGGATTGTACTTACGGAATGTTACATGGGCATTATTACACTAGGGAATCAATATATACCTGATGTGATGTGACATAAAAGGATATCATTCAAGGCCTTAATTTTTTTCAATTTAAAACTGTCTGGCAAGAACAGGCACACCGAAATGGTAGATTTCTTTCAATTTGTACATTTTAAATATATATTAACCCGACGACGACGTGCGTGTATGTGAATTTCTGCTTATCATTTTTTACCCACTGAATTCCTGCTTCAACAATAACAACTTCTCTCTATAGTGAAGAATGATGGATTTGTCCATTTCGATTATAGGGTGTAATTGAACAAGGTATACATTAAACCAGGTATAAACGTCAATTTGTTCTGTGTGTTCACTGGTAGTTGTCAATAATGTACCATGCCAACGGCACTTTCATCTCTGCTGCTGCGCTGGTATCATCGACACTGCCAATTTTGGCACCAGAAAATTGTTTTAAAAGGGAAGAATTACACCAAAGTTTAAAGATAAGAAATGTGCGTCAATTCGATTTTCATAATATACCATGTTACCTAATACGTCGCAGCAGACAGGCTAACAATAGTTTAGGCGAGGAAGATACGCTTTAATATACACGACCCTGATGTGTCCATAATTCAGACTTACAGTAGGTATATAAAGGTTATGAGTAATGGTATTTCATCCCAAGGTAAAATATTTACAGACGAAACCAATAGTAATATGGAAAGCTCATACCCACTAATATTATATAATGAAATGCTATTGTCATAAACATGATAAACAAGACATCAAATTGGTCAAAGCATTCCTCTAAATGATCTCTTTGAACAAATGAACAATATTAATATTAGCCACATTAGGTTATGAACCCTTAACTATTAAAGGCTGATTCAGAGATTTCCCGAGGAGGGCGCCCTCAATTTCAAACAAATCGTATTTTTTTGCATGTACGCAATGCTTGTCAATATATAAATCACTTATCACTGTGTGAAATAGCTAATTTTTTTTAAAAGTGACGTTCGGGAAACCCGCTCGATAAATTCTGTCCCGGGTAAGACGTAAACGGGCGGGTACCCGGGTACCCGGGAATATGTCACAGCCCTAGCATGCGTATGTGTGTGTGCGTATGCGAAGTGTGTGTGTGGATAGGTGTGTGTGTATGTGTGTGTGTGCGGGTGTCGTGAGGGTGTGTCGGGTGTCGTCTGGGTTGTGTTCCGGCCTGAGACATCTTGTGCCCGGGGGGAGTAGACGTCAATTTTGCTTGCAGAGTTTTTTATGTTATTGTCTTTATATAAGATTCTTCATGAATATGGTGCTATGCAATTTGGTATTTATATTTTGTTGTGTACATATTTAAACAGTGTGATGTGCAATAATACTTGTATTATTATTTAATATAATTTTTAATATTTTATACTTCTCTTCACTGTATAGGCTCAAGGACCACAATGGAAATAAGTGTACATGTTTGTGTACTTTCTTGTGTTTTATCCTTGGTTATGACCTTAATAAAGTGAAATGAAATGAAATAAACTCAAATCGAAGTCCTTCATATAGAAAATCGAAACCTTGTTATAAAATTCCGGAAATTTGTTATACACAGTACCCTATGGCATGCAATACTATACATAAATGTTTACTGTATCAAAACGAAATAGCCAATTCATCTCAAACTTTGGAATTGTGCATTTGGGGTTACTATCTTTAGTTCTAGGTGACTATTTTTAATTATTACACAAAAAAAAATATTTTGAAATCGCTGAGTCAGCCTTTAATATTTAGGAGAAAAAATATGTAATCAAGTTTTAATATTAAAAATATCTTCATTTTATGATTCGAAACTACTTGATACTCTAGGTTGGTAAACATGGGGCGCAGAAAATATTCTTCTAGTAGAGGCGTCCGTGTTGGACATACTCATGTTCGAAGGCTGAGCTTTCTACACTTTAGCGAATGCCATCATCAGAGCAAACTAAACAATAATGACTGATGTTGCACCTTATATACACCAAGGGGAATGTCTAATCAAAATGATAGACAAGAAGTGCGAGATAAAAAAGACCGAATGATTAAAACACCCTGAACCGGAAACCTAAGGTGTCAGCGCATCGAGGATTAGTGATTTTGATAGTGTAAACAATGAAGAAATTTGGTGACATTATGCAACCTTGGCGAAGTCTTCTCCCTATGATGAAGCACCCAGTGTTGCCACCACTTGTCCTCACAACTGATTCTTGGTCTTAGTTCAATTTGCTCTTTTCCAAATCAGTGACGTGCTTCAGTAAATTCACTGCATAGTATAAATATATCGATTATTGTATCCCTTGTTTTTCTTCCCTCTCTAAAGACAGCCTTTGGTAGTGGAACGAACCCCAGACGGAACGAACGCATTCCTACAACCATCCTTGCGTCACTCTTTCGATCTTCGTATACAAGTTTCGTAGTGAATTAATGCCATCTTCCCTTCAATAGCACTGCAAGAATACCATCGATTCCAGGTGACTTCATCTGTTGTAGTGCACTGTTGCACTTCTTTCCTGTTTGGCGGTACAATACACTACACTGGTTATAAGTTTTGACGAGTGGTCTTTGGTGTCATATATCTTTGTACTATATCGCAGCCACCTTATCTCAGTGAGAGTATTGCCATTTTTATCATTAACGACCATCCATTCCTTGGTGTCCAATTTATTCAAGTACTCTTTTTTTACAGAAACAAACATTTTCTTTGAGTTCCCTCTACTCTTATGCCCATTTGCCTGGCTTTTCCTTACAATTTGTTCTCACTGATCTTCCTGTCACTTATCCTCTTCAACACTCTTGAGTGTACCGTGTGTCCCAAAAAAAACCCGCCACACTTGGTGGCAGGCTCCCTAAGTTTTGACCAAGCACGTGACTACTTATTCTTTGTTGTAAGGTAAGATGGGACTGTTAACTAATATCCCTGAAAAGTTCATAAGGTAGAGTCAATATTTTTTAAGATATGACCCCGGAAATCAGTCACCTGCAAGACCCAGTTAACCCAAATTGGGAGGCGCTAATAACTTCAAATCCCGTCACTGTACGGCTTTGCGCCCAGGATCACCAATATGAATCTCTAATCCCAAACCCACCATTTTCCCCTTTTGTTAAAAGACAGTGCTGCCAAAACATTAACGATGAATGTTTTCCATTGTAATAACAGCTAAAAACATGCATTTTAAACACACTAGAGATCGAAATTAGGAGTAATGCTCCACACACTCTTCGTATTGTACAAATAAGACATACATTGGATTAGAGTCTAATCATTCATCATCATTTTGGGACGGCACACAAAATGCACGTGACTACTTATTCTTTGATTTTAAATATAAATTATACAAGCAAGTTTTTATATGTCGATGAGAATGGAATTACTGATATGTTGTTGAGTTGTGTGTTGAATACAAAGGTTTACTTCATTAAATTGAGAATGTAACATTATTTTCAGTAAAGTTAACAATCAAGTGCAGACAACGCATTTAGTCATTTATTTAATGTGGAGTCTGGAGTTTGTCTTCTTCTTAGTCATTAGTTTGATATCTCTTGAAACATCACCAATAAATTAATGTTTTATTATTATCAGTTAAATCATAGTAAATGCAGTCATTTGACCCAGTAGAAGTCGGTCTGCAAGAAATATGGGCAATTAAATGTTAGATGTGCCAATCAATATTGCTTTTTCCATTCTTTTCTTCTTTGCCATCTTGTTGTTAACGCAAGCTCCTACTTTTTGTAAAAGGGTTTGGGGGTACTTGATTGTTGGGGTCATATCTTAAAAGCATTGCTCTACCTTTGTAAACTTTTCAGGATATTAGCTAGCAGTCCTCATCTTACGCTTCAAATGCTTTTGTTCAAACCTTATTGCGGCTGCCAACCAGTGTTACGTTTTTTTTGGGACACACGGTTTTAGCTATGACCGGGCAAACGGTGTCACAGGCCTGAGCTTTCCTCCTTCTCTCCAAGATTGATAGTTCTTTGTATGATCTACAGCTGCTTCTTTTTCTTCTACTTTGGAATGTGCTTCTTTGCTTCATAAAGAACCATCACCTTCTTATATTATCCTTACACACGGTACCATCCATTCCATCTCATATTGGTGTTCGATCATGGCATTTTTGGAAGATCCAACCACAAAGAAGTTGTAGACCATCTATAATGTGCAATTAGAAACGTTACACACAATACATGACCCAACTTTGGAAAGTGTTACGGCGTAAGGTTAGGAATATGATAAAGGAGACCAAAGAAACCAGCCTTATCTCATAAGCTTGCTTGGGGAGCTGGCAGTGCAGCCATTGCCAACTTAACTATAAATCCAACTTCTTTACCGATCGACAGTTTATATGTTTAAAATGTGTGATAAAATCTCAGAATTTGCTAATAATAAGATAGATTTCATTGCGGGTATTTACCCTATTGATTGCTACATACGGCTAATGAGGTACACATTGCACCTGTAAGATCAATTCTATAATCACCTTATTAGAAACAACCAGTACCGCCGAGGGGGGGGGGTCAAAGGGGGTAATTGACCCCGGGCCCGGGGTCCTAGGGGCCCGGGGTCCTAAGGCCCGTAAAAAAATAAAAGTTAAGCCCTTGCGGTTGTGACAAAAGTCAGAGAGGGAGACAGAGGGATGGAAAGAGAGAGCGAGAGACATCAGAGAGACAGAGAGAGAGAGCATTGGCGGATACAGGGGCCCGTTTCCCCTCCTGCGACAATGATACCTACAAGTTTACGTTGAGAAAATACTCTATAACCCACGAAATTTCCATTTTTTTCGCGCTACGCGCGGTTGATAAATTTAGTGCAGGGCCTCTCTTGGTCTTAGAAATTAAACAAAAAACAATTTCAGATTTGGTTTTATAAAGCAGTTTGTCATGAATTATAAAGTGGACTAATTACCAATTTCAAATTGTTTCTATCAAGTATACATGTGTTTTTGAAAGTGCGCAAGGGTTCCGCGCTTCGGGCCACTTCATAATATGAACTCTTCATGAACACTCTGTATATTATTATTTGAAACGAAACTAAAACCATCAGCTATATATTTTACTTTTTAGAATCGTTTATCATACCTCTATCATTAAAAGGTGAAACACTTACAAACTTCTATTTGTTCTATCAAATTTTCATGAGAAAATGTGTTTCGGAAAGTGAACATTGCAAGGGTTCCGCGCTTTGCGCGGGAGGGGGACACCCCATCCCGCACCCACCCCTGGGCCATCTACATAAGCACTCTACATATGAATAAATCAAAAACAAAAAAACCCAGTAAGTTGCATCAAATGCAGCTCACACATGCGCATCCACTGTAACTTCAAGATCTCCCCCCTATGGGGTTCTGGAAAACGAAGTTGGTAAACGGGGGCCCGTTACTCTAAGGTTCCCCCCGGGCGAGCAATTTCTCTCGGCGGCCCTGGAAACAACAAAAACAACATTAAGGGTTAATTCTTCCCACAATATAAACTGTACAAATTGTTTTCAAATAAGTGGAAGTGATTGTAGTATTTTTTGTCATTTCAATGGCTGGTATTCTGAGAGGGAGACTAACATTAGACCTGGGTTGAAACCAGGGTTACTCCTACAAGAGCGGACCTTTTGCGTTCAAAATGATGTGAAAGTTAATGATGTAACGGGTGATAAAATTCCTCATGGACGGGCCGTTCCGGTGTGAAAGTAATCATAGTCGGCAGGTATCATAGTCCGGGCTCCATAGACGACAACGGAATAAAGCGTGAAACTATGTTGCGTGAAGAGTCAACTGAATCGATTGCCCTATTGTTCATCATTGTTCCCGGACTGTGAGCCCCGGAGGACAATATATTTCCTGCCACACCTGCCCATCCATGAGGAATTTTCTCACACGTTACAGCACATATTTAGAGTATGTTGGAAGGAAAAAGGTCCACTCATCTAGGACTTTACCTGTTTTAAACCCAGGTCTAAAGTTAGTCTCCCTTTCAGAATACCAGCACTTATGTTTAAATATTTTCTTAGCTAACACTAACTCCTTAATGCTCCAAACTTATTTTAAGTGCTCCAGAATCAAAATGTTTTTTTTTTAAATTTGTTGGGGTGGGGGGGGGGGATCTCAACTATGTCGATTATAAAATGTCGGAAATTATTGTAACTAACTTACGAATTCGGCACCTTCCCAGATAAAGTTTTGTAATACAATATAAACATTAAATACAATAATACCGTGTCGTAATGTGTAAAGTGTTTGAATGCTTATTTAACGTTTGAATTAGACGAACAGAATATTAATTTGTTTAGAAAAAAACTGGCTATACTCAAATTTCTTCTTTAAATCTTAATTGCTTTGACACCCGATACAGCAATTATTCCATTCTTCACATCACCACACAATCAAGTATTGAAATAAAGAATCTCGCTTCAAACATGATCCCTAAAAGTTGGAAATTAAAAAAAAAAAAAAAAAAAAAAAAAAAAAAATAACACAGTTTCATTTTAACATCACCGCTGATTGTTGAAGTGTAATTCCATTTGATGGAACACGAGTTTGTCCCCAAAAGATATGATGATGGCTATAAACATGTAACACCAAAAAATATACATACTACAGTCATGACAGTTATCACATTGCTTGAATTGCATTCAGTAATCAACGTTTACTTCAATTATATTTAAACCGGGGTTCACACGATCTGTCACACGCAAATAGTTTGATCCCCGGTACAATGAGTTCCATTTCTCTGGTTGTCATTGTTCCGTTTTGAAAAGTTGGGAAAATTTATGCACGGAATATATATATATATCTATATATATATATATATAATATATATATATATATTATATAATATATATATATATTATATATATATCTATATATATATATCGCTATCTCCTGGCTTAGGGGGAAGCGATCTTTTGATATTCACTCATTACAGCGTTAGGGGGAAATATCACCTTCCCCTTAACGCCTCCCTTTGTATTGCGATTTATTCCGTCAAAGATATGAGTATTAATTTATGCAAATGAAGGATAATCCTCTAGAATAACAAAGGATATGAATATTAATTAATTTAAATAACTATAAGAGCTCATTATAAACTAATGAATTATACATGATTTCCCCCTAACGACATATAGCGAATATTATATATATATCTATATATATATATATATATCTATAATATATATATATATATATAATATATATATATATATATATATATATATCTTATAACTTTGATTACCACCAAATAGGTGGGAATTATTGGGTTGTTATCGTTCCGCGCGTAAAAGTAACCAAATGTACTCGAGCGTTTGCACAGAATCGCGCGTGCCACGCATATTATACACTCTGCGTCTCTTGCATGCCTTGCGAATACATTATTCCATATCAGTTCGGCATTGTTATGAGGCCCGCCTATTGGTGGTAATCAAAGTATAGTTATAGTTCCATGATATAAAGTCCGACAAATTCACCGCGCATGAATCACAAATCACAAGCGTGCGTGCCCGCATCTATGCGAATCTATAAGCGAAAGCTTCGCACATGTTTTGTTTTTTTCCATTCAGACTTACTCCCTGGAGAGAGAGGTTTACCTCTCGAAACAAGTTTGTCATATAATTTTTTTTTTGATTTTCTGATTTAGCAAATCACAGATATATAGTGGCCTTTAAAACACAAGGCGGTTCTCGAACCACGTGTCTTGCCCCAAACCGTGATCAGAAAATATTTAACATTTACACATATACCACTAAATGATTGAGGCTGACAGAATGCCCCATTAACCACGCCCATAAACCTGTGCCCCCAATCTTTATACAACCCCATATGGGCCTTGACGTCAGTGCTAATCTGACCAAGCTTGGTGATCGTAGCCGTTTGATTTGTGGCTTGAAAAAACGAATAGGTAATTTTAAAGCCTTAATCGTCCACCTGACCTTGATCCTAATCGGAGCCACACCACATATGAACCTGAGTAAGTTTGGTGATCGTATAATTTGATTTGTGGTAGAAATATCGAATTAAACACGCTAACTGAAACTGTAGCCAAAATGAGAAATGCCCCTTTGATCTACCCATAACCTTTGACCCCATCTGTGTACACCTCAAGGGCCTTGTGGGGCAGTGCTTATACTGACGCAAGTTTGGTACTCGTAGCATTGATTTGCTGGCTGAAAAAATTAATGGTAGATTTTCATAGGAATGTCCCCATCGAGTACACCAGATAGAACTTGGTCAGGTGTTCTTCTGCTCAAGTTTGGCTGCATTGGTTCAAGCGTTTTGGGCAGAAGACAACAAATTTCAAAACTTTAACCAAATGCTGGACATACTACCTACCTAACATAGCAGGTGTTGAATGTCTAATTTAAAAAAAAAAAAATTGAATTAGCTAGTGCCAACCAAAGTTGCATCATTTTCTATTAACAACCAAATCAATAATACGTGAACAAGAGCCTACATTTTCATTGTCAAAATGAAAGTTTTACTTTTATCTCATAGTCAAAATACTTTCAATCAAGAGCAAAAATTTTAAATGCTGACAAGTTTAAATGACACATCGAATTTTTGAATCTCGCGAGTCTCTAGCCACTATTTCCTCTTAGTAGACTTCTCTTGAATAGAACCACTTCACCGCATTTTTTGCAGTTCTTTAACATAATTGCAGAAACAATTTCCGATGAAAATAGTTTATATTACAGTGCTTGATGAATAGAAGATGAACTGACCATGAAGAAAGATCTACATGATATATCTGAATGGCCCTACACCAGGCCCCCTTGCGAGTACAAACATCTCCTGGCGCCAGCACAGACCAATGCCAGATATTGAAGATAATAGTTTCCAGCGCCGAGCATGATTTGCTGGTCCTGTCATCGTGCGAATTGATTCAAGTAGTCTCAGACGTCACATTTTGGAGGGTACCATGCCCAAATAGGGGTCTCGCCCTCGATGTGATTTCTTCGAAACAGCCAACAGGATCCATCTGACAATCCTTAATTACAACGGACAGTGAATTTGGAGCTACATGGTGAACAGCATCTCGGCTGCGGCCGCAAGACGCATAACCCCCGCAGGCGCGCGCAAGTGGCTGTACGCCTGCTTTAACTAAAACGGGGATCCGTCCTGCTCATTCCAGTCCCGTAAGGGTACTTTCGCCGGCTGACTATGTTTTCAGTTTTTAGCCTTATGGACCCATCTTTTTCCACTTCATGCGGGACAATTGAATATCCTAATTATTAAAAACAATATACAGATGGTGAATCTTTAACAAGGAATTTTATTATGGGAATAACAGCCAATTTTTGGAAAAAATAAAGATTTTGATGACGTCACGGCATTGATGGTTTTATATTTTGCTCGGGGGACCCATTCATGTAAATGACGTACTATCCCTACATGGAAAAAAACAACCGATTATCGTCATCGGACGTCGGTTTTTGAAGCAGTAGGAAAGGTAAATTTTGTACTGTTTAGACATAAAAACCGTGTCTTTTGGAAAAAATAATATCAAGCACTTCTGGGGCGGGGCCATGTACAGACCTGATTTAACATAGTCGGATTTCTATCTATCGTTCGCCCCCGAAGAGCAAACTGATACCTGATTACTGACACGTGACCTGGACCTGACACGTGACAACCAAACTATTCGTCTCGTTACCCGTTATAACTACAATAATAACGGCAAAGCAAGCAACATTCTGTATCTCCGTTGTCACAGCGTAATCGATCAAGATGTGAGACTATACCGTAGTAAAGACTAGTTTCAATGCATTTGAAGGCGTAGTAAAGACACCCTTTCGAAACCTAACACCTATAGAATACATCTATCGCTCTTCTACCGAACCGGCTTGATAGCTCAGTCGTTAAGAGCGTCGTGCTGTAATACGAAGTCGCCGGTTCGAATCCGGCCAAGCCCACCTGGGTTTTTTTTTCCAACACTATCGTCCTGGCCATCTCCAGGAGATTAATACATATATATATTTTCAAGAGTTCAAGTCATAATGTGGTACTTTTCAATGACGTACTGTACCAGCCGGGGTAGCTATTTATCTTAAATTGTTTTCACCTGTTTCAAATTCAAATCAATGCAAATATGCTCCTTAGTGATAGCCTGAAACTAATAGTAGCAGTGTCATCAACCATGAATTTGAAACATTTAACCTTGCATGCAATAACATTGGGTTCCGAATTGACACCCTCAACTTGTTTACATCCAGATTTCAGGTGGATGAATTTCAGCTGGTGGGCTTTTAATGTGGTTTTGTATTGAATGTTCACCAAAACTCCAGGAAATTCCCCTGCTAAAAGTAACTCTCTATCAAACATAATAACCCGTGAACATACGCGCCATTGCTACAGAGCTATGCGCTCTGTAGCCATGCGCACCGATTCACACTAATAGTAAAACAGCCCATTATAATTAGTCTACACCCAAAAACCATTGAACTCTGCGTAAAGTAGAGAAAGGCGTACAAAACAAAGCCAACAAAACAAAAACACCTCAATACAACAACGTCGAATTGTCATTGTAAATGCGCACAAAGGCCAAATTGTCAGCAACCCGCATGGTTCCATGCACAAGAAAGGAGTTATCTAGTCTATATAACAGCCTTGTCATCGACAAAAAAAAAAACAGGTGCTTGCGGAATGTGTACGGGCGCTCCTGGTGGTTTCGGATTATATAGTGGGTTTCCAACAGCAAATCAGTAAGGATTCGATTAAAAATTTTTGAGCACATACTGAAAAAGGTGGGTTGTTTTCATTGGCTACTTGTTTCAGGACACACACTAATAATAAATACATCATTAGAGTGTATGAGGCTTATTTTGTCCTGGGCCACTGAGGGCCGTTCAAAATGACAGCAATTGCTACGGTGATTGATTTTTTTACATTCTCATAATGATATAGTTGATATTTTACTGACTGATTGATATATGGATAAACAAGAACGTATTTAGAAATGTATAGTGAACCAAGCTATATTAGACTAGCTAGACTGCTTTTCGCTTTGCGCTTTCGGAGGTTGCAACAATTTGATCCATTTTTACAAGTACTAACCTGCCCCTCCTCCGTCTTGAGGATTATCCCCAAATTTAAAAAGAGGAAATGACCGTCTTTGAATTGTGGTTGAAACCTCTCACGGTTGAAATGATACCGCGTGCGTTGTGTTAGTTGTGAAACACAAGAAAGGGTTGTGCGGAAATATCCTATACTTTTAACTTCCGCTTTAGTGCAAAAATGCTACACGTTTCACTTGATGATAGACAAAATTGTAATGACTCTGCATTAACATCAAGTGGTGGTGTATAATAATTGCATTTGTTTCCCTGACGACTTGAGATGTGGAAAAAGTGATTATTCTTTCAGACAGAGGGAAACGGATACCGTAAAACTGTGATTCCTGTATATAGTTTGGAAGTACGCGTTTCATCTCCGTCAGAGCTTGTATGCCATTATCATGAGCTATAATGGATCTATTATATGGCAGACAGGGAACAAGTAATTGAAGGGGGCCAAATGACTTAATATTACACAATATTTTTATTTTTTTCAGTATTTAGATATAAGATTGGTGAAATAACAAATTTTAAGTCAGCACGAAAACCGGTGTGCAGGAGATAGGAGATAATAATGGTCCTCCGGGCTCACAGTCTGGAACAATGGTGAACAATAGGGCAATCGATCATGTTTGACTATTCACGCAACATGAGTTTCACGCTTGATTCCGTTGTCGTCTATGAGACCGGGACTATGATACCGGTCGGATATTGATTACTTTCACACCGGGCGTAATCGAACACAGATAATAGAACAAGTAAGTGTGTTTATTCATTTGGAGTTATTTTTTTTTCAGTTTCTATGATTGCAAGGATATTGATTTAAAGATAAATAAGTTACATATAGAAAATAAGATAAAAGTCTGTGATTCAAGTGTAATCGGTAATTTCAATTTGTTTTGCAAATTCGAAACTGATACCCAAGTACAGTTATTTAGAATTAGCTGGATTCCCTTTTTCTACGTAATTCACGATTAACGCACTTTTACCTTGGCTTAATAAAGAAACAAAGGCAAAAACCGTACGTGTTTTGGTTTGTAATAGCTGATTAAAAAAGTACGCTTGCACAAAAAATTAAAAGGCCTGTAAAACCCGTACAAGGTATTTCAGGGTGTTCAAAAGTCAATGATGCATGTAATTAAAAAATGATGTGAGAGCTAAACGATTCAGATTGAGCAAATTGTTGCTGTGATGCCATAAAAACACCTGTCCTCGTTCACAAATATATAAATCTAGAAGCTTTCTAAAAGCATGATAGTGTTAAATTAAACTCTGACGGTATGTTTCACCATTAATGTCGACAAGGGAGAAGACGAACACAACGCATGAAAGAAAAGTTGTTTGTTAAGCTTTGACTAAGTTGAACTTTTGTGCAGAACCAAAATCCGTAAATTTATTGTTTACTCCGATTTTATTCAACTGTTCAATCTACCGGAAAGGGTTAAAGCACCTTCCTCGCCTAAACTAGTGTAGGCTGCCTACTGTCGACGGATTAGGTAACGTGGTAATTATGCAATCTCGGAATGACGCACACTTCTTTATCTTTAACCTTTGGTGAAATTCTCCCTTTAAAAAAACACTTTCTGCTGCCAAAATTGACAGTTGTCGATATAACCACGCAGCAGAAGAGGTGATGAAAGTTGCCGTTGGCGTGGTGCATTATTGACACTGACAGGGAAGAGACAGAAGAAAATTGACGTTTATTAATGGTTTAAGTATTTCTGCATTTCAGTATATTAAAATATTATGTGTAGAGCACACCCTATAATAGAAATGGACAAAGTCATATCTTACTAGGCGGAAAACATTATTGTTTATATAAATAGAAGTGTATATCTTTTGAAGCAGGAATCAGTGGGTAAAAATGACAAGCACTGAAATTTACAGTACCCGCACGGTCTTTCGGGTTAATATTTAAAAAATGTTCAAATTGAAAGAAATCGACCATTTCGGTGTGCATTTTCTTGCCATAAATGTTTTAAATTGAAATGATAGCCTTGTAGCCGTCAGATCACATCAGGTACTATATTGATTCCTAGTGTAATAATGCCAGGTAACATTTCTCGTAATTATATCCTATTAATAAATGCAATATCGTCTCTACATACGAGTTCTTGCACACACTTTCAAATATAAGCTGCTGGTATGGTATTCATGGAATTAATCTTCCAAATTAGTCTGCATTAGGGACAGTCCATATTATTTCATCACTTACTCATGGATATATATAGAGTGAGTGCACTTTACTAACGACTTTCTCTATCCCTCAAAAAGAACACTCACTAAACATGCTAAATTTGCACTATGTTTTCCATCGGATAATCATTTTTCGAAAGCACATTACGTTATGACACACTTCCCTCTAGCATAAGCTTGTACGTTCTTAAAATGATGGGGAAATTGGGCGATCCCTTACAGGTAGCTGGAAATTCAACCCAATATTTCAATACGTGAACACAAACCAATGACTTGTTGTATTGAATAACATTTTTTTTTCGGTTGATGAAAGGTAATTTACAGAATAAAGGGAGATAGATTAAAGGGAAAGAAGAAAAATGGCTGTGAGAAAACGTCTGAACACATTTTGCTAATTCTGTAGCCAATTGAATTTCACATTTTTTATGATATCACCTTCATCAGATTATTGTGATGCAATTCAATATCTGAGTATGGTTTGCTTATGCACGCCAAGCCGGGCACTTGGCTGCTGGAGCGTCTCGTCCCATCTTTAAGTTGCCTGGGTGATTTTTGTCTTTCCCTCTTTATTTGTCCTTTGTTTTTCTTAAAGGAATGTATTAAGTCATGTTGTGGAAAAATTTTTATTTCTCTATTAGTTTTATTCCAATTCACATAAAAATTCAATGAGCCGATTATAAACATTTCAAACAAACATGTCCACAGAAATTGCCCTTGTTGTACATTTCACGCTTGGGATTTGTTGATGAAGAATGAATTATGAGAAATGTTCAAACCCGACTGGCTCTGAACATGCCTGACGAATATAATCTTCGAATGCATATTTCCTTGGATTTGTCAACAACAAGCTGATAAAGTCATTTGAAGGGTGAAAGATGAAACCTGGCTATGTAGTGACCTTTTTGAATGTGTGAATATAAATGACGCTGTAAAAAACACCGAGTTTTCCTCTCAAAGTCAGTGACGAAATTAAAGAAGACAAGAACTGCTATTAAAGGCACGTGACGACGCTGCGAGTCGGATCGCTGAACTTGATTATGTAGACATATTTAGAACAACCCAGTGTATTTCATGTTCTCCAATTTTCGTAATCGTACCTGGACTATGTATGCGTGGTCTGAGCTACGCGCCTAGGTCCACTGCGCCATGCATGCCATGTTCGCGGTGCAAGGACATCCATAGTTTCTATCGATGCTCGACTATGGTCATAATAGACGGCCAGAAAATTTAGCGGATTTAGGCCTAATAATTTAGACAATCTATTATATTTCATGTTCTAGTCAAATGATCTTAATCGTACACGGACTATTAGTTGGCACACAGTCAGGTCTACGCACGCTAAGGAAGTCCACTTCGCCATATTCGCAGTGCTTTAGAACTTCGATGCTTATACCTGGTCATGATGATGGCCAGACAAGATAAGGCGAGTTGCGATGCCTTAACTTTTTCATAATCCCTTTCAGAATGGCGGTGAACCGGGGGTGGTGATCGATCGAGTGCGTACCAGTAAATTGTGGGCTGTGGCTATGTAGATGAACTCTTAATTTTATTTTAAGCGGTCACGGACCCGGTCATGGAAAATCAGTTCTATTTTTCCTACCTTTTACCCACCCTTTCTGGTTTTCTCTTTCGGGGTATAATTAGCGTTACGGCTATGTGATTTGACTTATGTGATCCCACATGATGTAAAGCAATCAAAAGACGTGGCAACAACTATGTGCCCGGGAAACTTACTAGCCTTAGAGCACTAGACTTACAATAAGTCTCAGTTCCTGAATTTCATTCCAATATTGATATCAGTCCTAGGCTAAGTCCAGGAGTGACCGGTCTAGTCCAGTAAAATATTAAAATGGCCCATAACAAAGCAACAGTCGACTATTGCTGTCAGAACGTCATCCACGATCACTGTAGCAGGCTCCTCAAACTCTTGGTTAGCTCATTGATGTGTATAAATGAATAAACACTCGATTTTTACCCGCTTTTTAGCACTCACGACTGCTAATTTTGCAGCATCATCTTGAATTTTTGGTCAATACAATCAACTTTTATTTCTATTTCTAGGACCTCTAAATTGAACACTCCATATAGTAGACAAGAAATGGCAAAGCTCAGTGCGCCGGGCGGGCAAAACATCCCGATATACTATGCGTGGAAGCTTTCCTGAGTTAAAAAACCCAGGAGTGCGTACACACCTATGTAAAGCGACTTTTAATAAGCGTATAATATTAACAGGTCCGGCGGACATATCAGACAGACAGTTTCCCATTAAAAGTAATTTCGCTGTCACGATTTAGCTCTGTTAGAATGTTTAATGCGCTTCAACGGGCAATTCGCACTGAAGCGTACAGGTTCAAGTAGCAGTCAGTGCTCCCCATGTTCTGTGTTTTGATGTCTTGTGTGCGAGAAATCGCAGCAGACCGACATTTATTACGGATAGCTACTGCCACTAGAATGCCAAACACCTAGTAATACTGATCGTCTTTTCTCATAACTGTGGGTCGAGAATTCTTAAAGGTGTACTCTTTCGGTTGGCAGGCCGTATCAGCATGTATATATGCTAATATTATTGCAGAGTGTTGTGTTACCGTGACACCGCAATATGATGTACATTCCATCCATCCATCCTCCACCCATCCATCCACCCCTCCTCCATCCAT
Source organism: Ophioderma brevispina (assembly GCA_023653785.1). Classification (NCBI taxonomy): domain Eukaryota; kingdom Metazoa; phylum Echinodermata; class Ophiuroidea; order Amphilepidida; family Ophiodermatidae; genus Ophioderma; species Ophioderma brevispina. The sequence continues at coordinate 66,700 of JAMKCH010079561.1, forward strand.
CCCCCATCCATCCATCCATCCACCCTCCAACCCATCCATCCATCCATCTTCTGTTCGTTACTGTTTTGTCTGCTGTTTAGCGTGTCTATATTTATGCCTACATTTATAGCTAGTATTTTAACCATTCTTTTCCATCAACTGGATTCTCTACCAATCCACCGATTAGTACTGGGAACTCTCCTCAAAATAAAAACAAAATCGTCGTTGGGCAGGTACAAAGCCTCATATGTGCATTTGACCCCTAAGAGCAAAACCTCATATATGATTTTCGTTAACATGACAAACGACCTGTTTTTGGCGATATTGTTGTTTTGGCAAAGCATCGCAAAATACTTAAAATAGATTCTTGCCTACTGCTTAAACATTCACCTCAATATTTTCACCAACTTGATTTGAGCTTACAACGGACAATAGGTTGGTTTGTCCGGTTACCGAAGATGCACATATGAGGTTTTGCATTTGACATCTTTCATTACAATGAAGTTTTCCTGCCCAGCGAACGAAATGCGAACACTATTTAACCTAAAGTGAATCTGCGTTCCATGTCAAAGGTGCAACACAATATTTCACATATTAGGTGTCTTAAAAAAACGAAAGCCCTGATTTTTGCACTAGTCCAGCTTTCGCAATAAAAGAATAATCCGCTTCCGAAAGATTAAGCTGAGTTATTTCTAATGGTAGCAACACTAAAACTTTTCGAATTTTGGTATTGGAATGGCCAAATAGAAATTCACCTATGTTTTTAAATTAATTTGAAATATTAAAATCACCTTTTGTTTTCACTTTAATACTTTCTGTAGCCAACAATACAGGGTAGGTAATCTATTGCGTACGTTTCCTATCTACATGACATCATTATATGATCAATATATGGGTGCCTTCAATCCTCCTTTGCACATAAAATACTAGGCTATAGCATTTTAAGCAAATTTATAAAATTTAATTCTTTTAAAATTAACAAAAAGTTTAATGACGGCATTTATGACGTAAACTCGATTTCCTAATCACTTTACTTGTTAGTTCAGTATGATTTGAGTCACAGCCGCAATCATTTCAACCAACCTCGTATCACACCATGCAATACCAACACACCTGTATTATTATTACATTTTCTCTCAATCACCAGCTGAGCCCAATCGGACACCTTTGGATAGTTTTGTATGATGCTTGTAATATCATCCATTTTACATTAAAATTCGCACACTTTGCATGGTTGTTATCGAACATTCTTCCAATAATGAGGGCATAAACCTTGTTGACTCGCCATTAAATAGAATAAGTCTTATAGCTTGTGTCTACATGCATGAAGCAATTCAAAGCAATTTTGTCGAAGTACTCCTATAACCGATATATACTCCATGTTAAGTCAGGTAGAAGTTTAGGCAAAACACCGCCTGAAGGATGAAATGGAGTACAGACTTTTTCTATTGATAGATTTAGTTCATTAGGACCTAATCCAATTATTTTGAGGTGTGCAAAAATTTGTTACAGTGCCATTTTTGAAATCCAATATGGGCTGCTACCATGTCCCAAAAATCACTAATAATCCCCTAATATTTGTCCGAGAGAGACAAATATGTCTCGGTACTTCTCCCGGTGTTTTAAGCACGAGAAAGTGTTGGGAATGTAATTTTTGATCATATGCATTGCCACAAAAATCCAATATGGCTGCTCAAAACACAAATATGCGCGCGGAATCATTGACATTATCTACAAACCAAACCATCATTATACCTATTTACGGCTATCTTGAATACATGCGGAACACCTAAAATTGTTTTGCAGGTGTTCAAATCTGTTACAATGATCGCACTCTGCACGTGTTTACTTTAACACCTCTAGAATGCATTCCAACGCATCCGGACAGGTTAAGTGTTCTGCACATTTTGCAGTTTAGAGCTTCATTCCAGTGTCTATATGCGTGCTTTATGCTTTACACTTAAGAGATACATGTTTTGATCACTAGAAACCCTTATTTGGCATTTCTCTGTAATGGACATTTTCAAAATTCAGATGGCAAGCCCATCAGCCGCCTTTAAAAATGGTAAAAACCTACATTATATGTGTATTATATGTAGTTACAATACATCACTAATTATTTTATAAAGGTTTAAATTAAGGTACGGGATAAGAAGTTGGGCCATTTGACATTCTTATCTGGAATTTCTGTTTTCTTTAACCTGCAAAAATGTTAAAATGGGGGCCCAATGTGGCTGCTTTTTAAATTACCTCTTTAAAACTAATAACTTACGATAGATCTGTGTTTGTATTTAGTTAAAACACCCAAAATTAGTATTAAAGTTTAAATTAAAGTATGGGATTTATGTTTGCGCATTACTAACGTCGTAATCCTGGTATATTTGTTTTGCCAAGAACTTCAATTCAAATGACGGCAGTATATTATTACCTATATGCCAATTCGTAGGTTTTAAAGATCTTAAAAGGCAGCCATATTGGCTTCCTTCTTGAATGTACGCTTTTTAACACCTTGAAATATCAGAATATGAGTTCCTACTGGTTATAGAAGACGCAGAATTATATGCCTCTATCACACATACTGATGATTATATGGTCACTTGATGATTTCGGGCATAGCGGGTTTTTGGGTGCCATATTGGATTTGATGGTAATGTTGTTAATCAAACCACGTCAATAACCGGTCAAAGATTCCTCGTGCTTAAAACCTGGATCTAGTGCATAAATTATGTCCATTTGAATGAATTTGCGAACAGATAGCGGCCATATTGGCTTTCTAGAATGGCACTGCACGAATTGCACACCTTATCCCTCCAAAATTATAGTATGTCATCATTGACCAAAATACGTATCAATAGAAAAAGTCCTGTACGCCATTTCCAAGCCCCACCCTGTGCCCACAATTCCTCCTGACTATTAGTTCCTACTGGTTAAACACGATACTGCCTCGGCCTGCGCTGATCTTACTGATACAGCTCTGCATAGTATGTTCTTATCAAATTACCCCATTCCACTCGATACGAAAATACCATGGAAAAAACGCATCCAACCCTCTAAGTAAAGACGTGAACGTTTATTTGGGATTACAAACCAAATAAACTACCCCACAATGGGCTGACAGTTTCAAACGGTCCTGGCATTGAACTCTGAAATCAATTACGGTGCGCAAATCACGATAAATGTATCCAATATTTTGACACCGCATCGGATGCTGTTTTGACCTGGCTCGGGTAACGTGAAGCCCAGAGGCGTGAGGACACCCATCGATGGATGACAGTGACAAGACCAATCCTCTCAACAATTACCTCAGTATCAATAATGAAACGCATACCCCGTATACATTGTATAGGTGAAACAGTGTAACGTTTTCGTCTGAGGGAACGATGCATTTCCCCAGAAACGTTCATAAATAACCACGTCGTGGAATTCGGCTCGTATCCTGCTGACAAGCCAAGAAGAGGACAAACGCAAAAGTTCTCCCGCTTTTTAGCTCTGTTTGACCGCCGTACCTTTAGGCCAGATTGAGAGAAACGTGAGAGAATAAGAATCACATTGGTTTTGCAACGGAATTATTTTAAAAAAAGAAAAGCACAACAACCCCATCAGTGACAACACATCTCTCATTTTCTCCAGACCCATACACCTTGCAATGACACAATACATCTTGCAATGACTATTGCAAGAGTTTTCCTCCAGGTGCAGAACACTTTAGGTATGCTATTTTAAATCCTTGAGCACTTTTTAGCGAAAGAAATTGACCAACCACTTTACCCGGGGCTAGTGAAGCAGACCTTACTGTGTGTAAAAGTTTTTCAGTTTTTGGCTAAAACTTCATTCTTTAGGGGCAATTCTAAAAATAATTTTTTCGCGCCTTACATTATTCTGTCAATGTATTGATATTTGTATTAAATTAGAGTGGAAATCCTTTATGTACAGACTACAAGACGCGCCCACTACATGACTGAGTACCTTGAGTAGCTTACTGATTTTTATTATTTCCTATTCTCTTGGCTTTGTATGTTAACGCACCCGTCTCTTCAATACCATTGTGCTTGTTTTTTTTTTTGTGCATATAACGTGGTTTGAGCTTAGCGTGAATTCAGATTTTTATTGTAAAATTCAAATACGAAAATTTATTCTTTGATTTTTTTGTATTAATGGCTCAAAGGTCAAATAGGTAGAGCAATTTAAAAAAAAAAAAACCACATTAAAGCGCGGTGAACAATTTGACTATGGAAAAGGTAAGCATGTAGTTAGGCTGGGGGCTTACGTATTAATGAATGAATTAATGTTTGTATCTTTTGCATACACAAAAGTAGATATGCACGTTCAAATTTTTTGTTTATTTGATTTATAATTTCGTATGATTAACTAGACATGTAAAAAGTACGTTACAGCTTGATTTTTTGTAATATTTGTTGCTGCTTCTTGAATTACAAGTGCTCCTTGCCAACAATTAAAAGTTACAGCTTATCCAACACCTAAAGCACAGTCCTGTGGTTATTCCGTCGTTTAAAAGACTGGCGCACAGCTATTCCACCGCTAAAAACCACTCAAGCTCATGTTGTGGTTTACAGCAACAACGGCCTTCAAACATGTCAACGAATTTATTTCAGCTATATTGTCGTTCAAATCAGCTGTGTACAGTTATTCTACCGATATGTTTCTAGACATTTAATGTATTCTTACGAGCAGCATTCAAAATAGCGGTTGTCCGTTCGCCCGGGACAACCAAATTGAGTGCCGGACAACCAAAAATGATACTACAGTTGTCCGGCGGACAACCATAAAATCTAGAACCAAAAGTCACTTTTGATATGCTGCAATTCATAAAACCCGACACATCCGTGGGACTCCTGCGGTGGAGTATTTTCTTTTGTAAAATCGCAGTTCCAATAATCGCTAAATAATAATCAAGTCCAGATTGTTTATGCTACTAAAACAGGTACGCGGAAAGCCCCTTTGGCTTTATTTTGTGATTAGTCGTTACAATTTACCAGACCTAAACAGCAAGAGCATAAGGCAGCCCCTGTAATAGTTCCATTGGAGCTGGGTCACCAAAAAGATTATCATTTCACTTTATCATGTATATATATATACAGAAAGTTGTTTCAAAACACGGACAACCAAAAGTTTTGGCGGACAACCAAAAATTGCAATATGGTTGTCCGTGGGACAACCGCACTTTTCCCCTTAATTCGGACGCTGCTTACGAGTAAATTGCCTCAAACTTACTGCCCAAATACCATTTACGTTCAGAAGACATAGCAGTCTACCATGTCAATCATAAAATTCAACCACTTTCTTGATAATAAATAGTGCATTTCAGACATTCCATAGCAGATTTTGAAAAAGAATCTTGATTTGAAGTCTATAACGGGGTAGGCATCATTAATGAAAAAGTCGCAAATACAAAATAAAAATGCCGCCAAGCTGTGGCGAATTTAGGAGACGAAAGTGGCCTTTGAAAAGTAGAAGCTACTGCATAAACTTTGTCTTTGTCGTTGGTTTTTAAGAGTCATGGTTTCATCTCCTGTGGATGTTTAATACATATCAATTGGCCCTATGAGACGTCATATTAATTTGCATGAAATCGTCCTTACCGGCCCCACTGCATACCACTAGTAAAAAGTAGTACACCTTGAATATTTGTGGAATTCAATGGCAGGTGCATCTATTGTGATGAAACAATGCGAATCACTACACCCATGGTATGGCTGCCTATTTCACAGAGGGTTATGCCACAATGTGAGTTTGTACATTCCAGCACCTCGTTGACGGCAGGCATAGCCGGAGGGATAGGTGGGGACTTCGCGCTTGAATTCACCCAAACGGGTGATTTTGAACTGAGTTTACCGACTACCGACGGCAACGATTTTGGTTGGACGCCCCCGGTTATTAATGGTGGATCAATTCTGACCGCTTTTGTGCGATTTTGGCTCGATAATATGTGGTGGAACACGTGTTTGGCCCAGGACGTTCTACGATAATAGTCATGGAGCATTATGTTCATAGAGCAAATAAATAATCTGGAGAAATATTTCAAGTCGAATATGCTCTAGGAGCATATTTGAATATGCTCCTGGAGCATATTTGAATGCACAATGCCCCTGTAGCATATGGCAAATATGTTCCAGGAGAAGTGGACAAATATTGCTCCTGGGGCATGTGGATTCAAATTTGACTTAGAATATGTCTCCAGAATATGCTCCAGGGCCATATGGGCTTGAAGCATATGGTCCAGGACAATATTATCGGGCCAAAATCTCACAAAAGCATTCTGACCATCAGTTGGCTGGTCGAATTTTGCATACACATATACTCTGCACAAATGATAGAAATTTATCAAACCTGCCGATAGCCGTACAAACGTTTTGCAAAAGTGCCACTTTCCAAATGCACTTTGGTTTACTCAATCAGTCGTAAGCAACCATTTAATTATTTCGAGTGATTTTTTATAACACTAAAAAGTTACCTAAACACCTTTCTGTTTTTAATTTTTATTGGAAAGCTGGGAAAACTGATTAGTTGTTATCATAGCTACGCATCAGTCTTGATAACTAATCTGACACCACTTGGTCTAGACTGAATTAATCCTACCGTAGTTTTTTTATTTAATAGTATGCATCAGTACATGTAGAGTGGCGTATCTTTTACCATATATACCATAGGGGCTGCGGAATCCGTCGTCGTTTGTAAGACTGCAGTCAGCATTCTCATTGGATTCTCTTTCCGCCACTCATGATATGGTCAATAGGTTTTTTAGAAACCTATTTGAAGCAACACACGATTTAATATCAATGCCACATTTTCCATCAACTTGCTAGGATTACTCTTTAGCTCATGTGAAAATATTGCAATATAAATTATTAGTCTAACCCGTTACATGAAGTGATTTAACACACGTGGCAAATTATCTCCAGGTTTTTGATGGTTGATGATTAGCCAGTTCTCTGTCTGGTTAGAGACTATTGTGTATGTTAGCACACGTATAATGTGTTTATACCTTTCTTCTTGGCTGGAAGAGAACCTGCATTTTAAAATTGAGCCGTGCCTCAACATGATATAAGACAGTCGGTGAAATGGGTCATCCCAAGAGGACGCAAATCTAGTAGAACCCCAGAGTAAAGAGGCCTCTTTATTCTTAATATGTCAGTTCTTGAGTTTAGGAAAGGATTCAGAGTTTAGGGTTAGGTTTCAATTTTGGAATTGAGTTGGTTTATTATGAGGTACATAATGGATAAGATGTGGGAAAAGTGAGGCTAATTTCACGCAAAATAAGACATTGCTCTAAACTAACATTGGACATGACTAGGACACACTGTCTTTAGCAATAATTGTTTTATATATTAATGTCTTTAGGCAGCCTTAATTGTCTTCAGGGTGTGTTATTAATTTGATTACTAAGGACGCGTCTTACTGCAAGACATGTTAATGTACAAATGTTGAAAAAAAATTAAAGTTGAATAAACGCAAAGCGTATATTCACCCTACAGGGGTAAGGTTTAACTAAACTTAGGATTTTACTCAACAGGAAGAGTTGTTCCCCTTTTAATCAATATCGACAAAATATGGTTAGCGTGTTTCCCCGGCAACATTTTAGATTAATCATAGAAGACATAACCTTACAGGGACATGAAACTCGTACAGACTATAGGCTATTTTTTTATGGATAGCTACATGTATGTGTATGACAAATTCAACTATACAGAGAAATTGTTGGCCTTAGAAACAATTGGTTTTGTCCTGCAGGTTACACTCCACACGTTAGGTTTTGTTTAATTGCATCGCGTAGCATTTAGGTCAAGAATAGCTAAGAACTATGGTAGCCTCAAGAATGTATACATTGGTGTTAATTGCACAGGGAGTGATTAATTCTACTATAAACTAGGCCGGGGTACACTGGCCCCCAGTTTTGCCACATTGAAATTACAGTTATTGCAAGTGCTGTAATGCTCATTGATTTAAACTGGGAACTACATATACAGGTTGTTTATTGTGTGCTTCTTCGTTTATATCACAGACTTTATGCATACAGGATTTGAAATAAACTCAGGACAGTTCCTTTGCTCCCATAGAAGCTCATATACTGAGCAACTTTGACCATAACCAGCAATGTCAATGGTATATTAGCCACTTATGACGAGACCTTCATGCGGCACATAACGAAGAAGTGGTCAGGTGATACCCCAAAACACATAAGAGTATCCATTCATCTTGGTTAAATACAACTGTCGCCAGAATCTCAATATCGAAAAACATTGAGGGCGTGTCTTAAATGCTTGTTACGATCGTCTTGTGACCACCCCCTTCCTCTGAACTAGTCTCAATTTTTTTGTATCAAATGAAAGGCCGCATTTTTTCTCATTGTCCCCGTGAAATTCAGCCTTCAATTCCATTACTGCCGTTTAATGGTTACCATCAATATTAACCAGTAGTGAAGTGGGCTTTGCAGTATTAAGCACTCAACATCAAAACAGGCAGTTTTTTCCCATATACTGGTGGCTGCTGGCGAGCAAGGCTAGGCTCGCAGAGCAAGGAGAAAAAGACGATCACGAGAGCGGAACAAGGACGGGAAAAAAGAACTGACAGGGCCGGGGAAAGGTCAGCAACTGTGTTTTCTGGTGAGGTGGGTGACAGGTCTCTTCTTTTTAATCGCAATACCTGGTTTAAGAACGGCAACTAGGTTCATTCGGTGTTTTGTGGTCTTAAACCGGTGAGTGCTTCGTCATCCAAATTCTTTTCACGAAGCGGTGTTCAGGAGCTATTAAGGATCGTGTTTGTGTTTATTAACCTAACCTTTTCTTGATAGTGTGGGCGGTTAGTCGCGGACATTCAGCCACACTTTCGAAGAAGCTATTGACAAGATGGAATGGGTAATAAAGATATTGATAGATTTATGAGAGGTGTTTAATACAAAATCCCACTCAGAGATAATACTTTCCAACATATAGGTATAGACTTCCACACAGTACACACGGTCGTCAATACTAACCAAATTAGACACTTCCATCGAATCTTGCCGAAATCCCCACATATACAATGTTTTTCCCTACAGAAAATAAACGAAACCAAACACAATGTATTACGGACGGTCCGCCTGCGCCTTATCAAATCCATCTGTGAAACAAGAGATTGCGTAGCAGCAATAGCCGTACTCAGAGGCAGTATTAATTTTTATGACCATTGGTGGTGCATTTTGAAATTACATTTTAACTAACTGTTCTGGGTCCCGGACTGCCGTCAATTTGTAGTCGAAACAACTCAGGACTGGTTAATCTCAGGTATCTTTTAACGCTGAGAATTTTTGATGTCTGCGGGGGTAATTATCCTGAAATATAAGAGGGACTTGACCCGCTCCCCTTGGCACACGAGAATACTGTTAGAATTCTTCGGTAAAAATGACCGGTAACTATTTGATATCGTAAATGACATGCCAGGGATGAATAATACAAAGCGGCATTCATGCATCAGTATAATCAAAGAAAACACCTAGAAGATGCGTACGTTAATTAAACGGTGTTGCTTTAAAAAAAGTATAAATTGGACTAGTAATACGCGTGAAAATGCTAAGCAAGCCGCTTGTGTACAGACTGTCCCAATAAAAACTATACATCAACTAAAAATTATAAAAAATATAAACTGTGGCATTTTGCCAGATATTTTGACTTTATTTGTTGACAAGATCCTAAGCTAATCCTCGCTTTTATTGCACCAATTTGATGAACCCTAAGCGGAGATATTGTCAGTTGAAAAACACAAAGATAAAATACCCTTGGGGCCATTTTGCACTCTGAGGGTCAAGAAATAAAGGTATAAAACGGTGTATCATTCATTGTGGGATTAAATCATTTTCATACAAAAGAAAATTGTCCAGATCAGAGTGAATGCATTAATCACTGCATTGAACTAATCAATACATTATTTTCATTGAATGCACCAAAATTATATGTTGTGGGTGAAATGATGGACTCACTCTCAGGGGACAATTATAGTGAAATTCATGGGAATTTGACTGCTGAAACTAATGTAACAGTCTACAAGACTGTTGAGGGACAAATGTGTGTACAACGCTCTAATGTGGAGGGACAATTTACCCTTCCCCTATTCCCCACTGCCTCCAAGATGCCAGGAAGGAACATGATGAAGAAATCAGTGTTCAACAAAAAGCAATAAAGGAAAGGATGGTTGTGTTCAAAGGTCTCAGTTAACTTTCAACAAGGGTCTTTTATGGTTCTATCTTCTGCTAAAACCTGGAGTAAAGCTGAGACAACAAGACTGTTTGGAATTGAATTTCCCAATGCTACATGTATTTATTAGCAATTGTGACATTATAAAGTTATAAATTATGTTATATCACAAGAAGCAGCACTTTATACCTACTTTTTATTTTAATTTTCAATAAAGAATGCCTTGAAGGTGATTTTCAATGTCAACTTTGTTGATTTCAGGATAGCCGAAACTGGCCCAACAGGTTTTTCAACTGTCTCAGATAATTAGCCATAACTCCTGAACCAGACTCCCAAATTACACCAACTAAAAATCTCATGAAAGCTGGAACACTCCTAAAAAGAATCTGTAAAACTCCAGTTGATATGAACTGAAATTTGTGGCCAAAAAATTAATCTTTGATTGTATAGTTTTTTTGGGGACAGTCTGTAGAGGGACGTCATGCTATCTTAGGTAGACTGGTAGAAGTGTACTTTTATGTCTATACACGCTAAAAATATCTGGTCATATAGGATCTATTCGTATTCGACTAAAAAAACCTTATGTCCGAGCGACATTTAATAATCTATTCAAATTAACTAGAATGTTCTTATCAAATAAATGACCCGGAATTCTATTCAAAATTTAATAGATAAATGCTCACCTTGCTCACCTTTCACTGCCTCTGTCCTTACGGGTAGCGGGTTTCTGTCGGATAGCCAGATCGACCAGCCCCTTCCATCGTGCACGGTCTTGGGTGTCATCTCTCTTCAGTCCACACCATCTCATGTCAGCTTCAAGGGTGTCGTTCCAGCGCGCTAGAGGAAGATCGAAACACCGCTGTCGATCTTCCTCTCCTCCTCTGTCCACCAACTTTCATCTCAAATGTCTTCCTGATGTCCTCCTTCTCTCCTATACGACATACATGACCATACCAACCCATACCAAAGTTAATAGATAAATGGCAGACTTAAAATACTGTTATATGTGTGCGCTAGGGTGGAATCCAACTTGCAACCTTCAAATAACTATAGACCCTCTAAATTGTCAAAAAGCAAATGAAATTCCCAGATCCTGTGATAAGATTGCGGTAAATAGGCCATAATCGGTCATAATCCTTGATATAGCAATAATGTCAAATTGAAAAGAACATGAACATCATTGGCGGCGTAGGGGGGCATGGGAGAAATTTCCTCCATCCAGGAAAAGATTAATAAGAATTCATCCTTGCCTGCCTGGCGGACTAAGTACTTAAACATTTCAAACCTTTTGAGAACTTGACACTGTTCATCAAAAAACTTTTGATTCTGGACCATGGAGCACTAAAAATAGGTTTTGGGATACTAAGGAGTCAGTGTAGCTAAGAAAATATTTAAACATATTATTGAAATGAAAAAAAAAAATACTACAATAACTTCCACTTAGTTAAATTAAGTTGGCAATGGCTGCAGTGTCAGCTCTCCAATCAATCTTATGAGATAAGGCTGATTTCTTTGGTCTCCTTTATCATATTCCTATCCTTACGACGTAACTCTTTCCAAAGTTTGGTCATGTAATGTGAGTACCGTTTCTGATTGCACATGTACGTAGTCTACACATTCTTTGTTGTTGGTTCTTCCCAAAATGCCATGCTCGAACACCAATGAGTTGGAATGGATAAAATATTACTCTCTAAGGGTAAGATAAGAAAGTGATGGTTCTTTATAAGGCATACGAAGCACATTCCAAAGAAGAAGAACGAGAAATATCTGTAGATCACACAAAGAACTCTCACTCTTGGAGAGAAGGAGGAAAGCTCAGGCATGTGACAACACAAGTTTGTGGACTTAGCTGAATACAATCAAGAGTGTTGAAGAGGATAACGGTAAGGAGATCAATGAGAACAAATGTAAGGAAAAGCCAGGAAAATGGAGCTCAAAGAAAATATTTGTTTCTTGTGATAAAAGAGTACTTGAACAAATGGACACCAAGGACTGATGTGGTTAATGATAAAAATGGCAAGACTCTCACTGAGATAAATGCAGGTGGCTGCGATATAGTGCAAAGGTATATGACACCAAAGACCACTCTTCAAAACTTATAACCATGGTAGAAGATGAATCACCGCCACTCAGGAAAGAAGCGCAACGGGCACTACGACAGATGAAGTCATCTGGAATCGATGGTATTCTTGCAGTGCTATTGAAGGGGCGATGGCATTGACCCCCTACGACAGTTGTATCCGAAGATCGAAAGTGTGACACAAGGATTGGTGTAGGGATGCGTTTGTTTCGTCTGGGGTTCGTTCCACTACCAAAGGCCGTCTTTAGAGAGGGAATAAAAACAAGGGATTATTTATACTACGCAGAGGATGGATTTACCGAAGCACGTCATTGATTTGGGCAGCAAGTTAAACTAAGACCAAGAATCAGTTGTGATGACTAGTGGTAGCAACACTGAGTGGTTCAGCATAGGGAGAGGACTTCGCCAAGGTTGCATGATGTCACCAAATTTATTCATTATTTACGCTGTCAAAATCACAAATCTCGCTGACACCTTAGATTTCCGGTTCAGGTTGTTTTCGACTTACTTATTTCTCCCTCCTTTTGATCTCGCGCTTCTTGTCTATCATTTTGATTAGACATTTAACAGTACCATGGGTGTATAAGTTGCAACATCATGAATGTTTAGATTGCTCTGATGATGGCATTTGCTAGAGTGTAGAAAGCAAGTGTAGAAAGAGAGTATTTTCTGCGCCCCATGTTTACTAACCTAGAGTATCAAGTAGTTTCGAATCATAAAATAATTTTTAATATTTAATAAAAACTGGAGGAATACATTAATGTTGGAACAAAGTGCAACATGAAATGTTACTCTACGCATTTACTTCAACTAAAGGCTGTTGGTTAACACAATAATTCCACGCTTTTAATACAAATATATTATGAATGATATGAATTATGTTGCACATTAGGTAGTGACACTTTACGTTATCTCTTTAATACTTCGTAGTCAATGCAAGAAATATTACGACCGTGTCTTGGGGAATGTCTTTGTGATGAATGCAAACATCAAACCCCTTTGCAGTAAATATAGGAGAAAGTGGTCAATGAATTGTAATGAGTTCAGATAATTTATTAGAACATTTAAACTTCATGTTCAAACTCCATCGAATAAAACGCTTGAAAAATAATTAAGTATTTTCTTAATGCTCTGCTACAAAAAAAAATGGTTGCGACCTTTGGTTTTGCGAACAATATCAGACTTGATTACATACGGTATTGTTTTGACAATCTTTAGTTAAGTATTCATAACTAATGTGGCTAAGAGAACATTTAGAGAAATGTTTTGACCAATTTGATACCTTGTTTATGACAATAGCATATCATTATATAATATTAATGGGTATGAGCTTTCCATACTGTGGTTTCGTCTGTAAAGTTTTACCGTGGAATGAAACATCAGATCATAGTTTGTCGGTAGCCTTTATCCATGTTATTATCTGATTACTCATAACATTTATAAATCTAGGTCTGAATCATGGAGCACCTCATTGTCGTGTATATTAAAGCACCTTCCTCGCCTAAACTATTGTTAGCCTGCCTACTGTGACATATTAGGTAACGTGGTATATTATGCATATCGAATTGACTCACATTTCTTATCTTTAAACTTTGGTGAAATTCTTCCCTTTAAAAACACTTTCTGCTGCCAAAATTGACAGTGTTGATAATACCAGCGCAGCAGCAGAGATGAAAGTGCCTTTGGCTTGGTACATTATTGACAACTACCAGTGAACACACAGAACCAAATTGACGTTTATACCTGGTTTAATAATGTATTCCTGCATTCAGTATATTAAAATATTTGTGTAGAGCACACCCTATAATAGAAATGGACAAATCCATCATTCTCCACTATGCGAAGAACATTATTGTTTTATAATAGAGAAGTGTTATCGTTGAAGCAAGAATTCCGTGGGTAAAAACTGACAAGCAGAAATTCACATTACACGCACGTCGTCGGGTTAATATATATTTAAAATGTACAAATTGAAAGAAATCTACCATTTCGGTGTGCATTTTCTTGCCATAAATGTTTTAAATTGAAATTATAGCCTTGTAGCCGTCAGATCACATCAGGTACTATATTGATTCCTAGTGTAATAATGCCAGGTAACATTTCTCGTAATTACATCCTATTAATAAATGCAATATCGTCTCTACATACGAGTTCTTGCACACACTTTCAAAATATAAGCTGCTGGTACGGTATGCATGGAATTAATCTTCCAAATTAGTCTGCATTAGGGATAGTCCATATTATTTCATCACTTTCTCATGGATATATAGAGTGCGCGTGCACTTTTCTAACGACGTTCTCTATCCCTCAAAAAGAGCACTCACTAAATTTGTACTATGTTGTTCATCGGATCATCATTATCCGAAAGCACATTACGTTATGACACCCTTCCCTCTAGCATAAGCCTGTACGTTCTTATAAATGACGGGGAAATTGGGCGATCCCTTACAGGTAGATGGAAATTCAACCCAATATTTCAATACGTGAACACAAACCAATGACTTGTTGTATTGAATAACATTTTTTTGGTTGATGAAAGGTAATTTACAGAATAAAGGGAGATGGATTAAAGGGAAAGAAGAAAAATTGCTGTGAGGAAGCGTGTGAACACATTTTGTTAATTCTGTAGCCGATTGAATTTCACATTTTTTATGATATTACCTTCATCAGATTATTGTCATGCAATTCAATATCTGAGTATGGTTTGCTTAAGCACGCCAAGCCGGGCACTTGGCTGCTGGAGCGTCTCGTCCCATCTTTAAGTTGCCTGGGGTGATTTTTGTCTTTCTCTCTTTATTTGTCCTTTGTTTTTCTTAAAGGAATGTGTAGTCATGTTGTGGAAAACATTATATTTCTTTATTAGCTTTTATTCCAATTCACATAACAATTCAATCAGCCGATTATAAACATTTCAAACAAACATGTCCATAGAAATTGCCCTCTTCTCCAATTGTACATTTCACGCTTGGGATTTGTTGATGAAGAATGAATTATGAGAAATGTTCAAACCCGACTGGCTCTGAACATGCCTAACGAATATGATCTTTGAAGGCATATTTTCTTGGATTTGTCAACAACAAGCTGGTAAAGTCATTTGAAGAGTGGAACATGAAACTTTTTGAATGTGTGAATATAAATGACGCTGTAAAATACCGAGTTTTCCTCTCAAAGTCAGTAACGAAATTAAAGAAGACAAGAACTGCTATTAAAGGCACGTGACGACGCTGCGAGTCGGATCGCTGAACTTGATTATATAGATCTATGTAGAACAAGCGAGTACATTTCATGTTCTCCAATTATCGCAATCGTACCTGGACTATGTTGACGTGGTATGCGCTACGCGCCTATAGGTCCACTGCGACATGTTCGCGGTTCAAGATGCTCGACTATGATCATAATAGACCGCCAGAAAATTTAGCCGATTTATGCCTAATTTAGACATGTTCTAATCAAATTATCTTAATCGTATATGGACTATTAGTTGGCACGGTGGTCAGGTCTAAGCGTTCGGGAAGTCCACTTCGCCATATTCGAGCTTATTCGCAGTGCTATAGAACAACGATGCTTATGGTCATGATGATGGCCAGACAAAATAAGCCGATTTGCGATGCAGTAACTTTTTCATATCATAATCCTCTTTCCGAATCGAGTGCGTAGCAGTACAATGTGGGGTGTGGCCATAGATGAACTCTTAATTTTATTTTAGCGTTCATGGATCCGGTCATGGAAAATCAGTTTTTTACCCATCCTTTCTGGTTTTCTCTTTCGGGGTATAATTAGCGTTACGGCTATATGATTTGACTTGCATTAAATTTCACAGTTATATAAATGTTGGCTGCATGTTTCAATTCCCACATGATGTAAAGCAATCAAAAGACGTGGCAACAACTATGTGCCCGGGAAACTTACTAGCCTTAGAGCACTAGACTTACAATAAGTCTCAGTTCCTGAATATCATTCCGATATAAATTTCAGTCTTAGGCTAAGTTCAGGAGTGACAGGTCTAGTCCAGTAAAATATTAAAATGTCCCATAACATAACAGCAGACAATTGCTGTCAGAATGTCATCCACGATCACTGTAGCAGGCTCCTCAAACTGTTGGTTAGCTCGTTGATGTGTATAAATGAATAAACACTCGATTTTCACCCGCTGTTTAGCACTCACGACTGCTAATTTTGCAGCATCATCTTGAGTTTTTGGTCAATACAATCAACTTTTATTTCTATTTCTAGGACCTCTAATTGAACACTCCAGATAGTAGACATGAAATGGCAAAGCTCAGTGCGCCGGGCGGGCAAAACATCCCGATATACTATGCGTGGAAGGTTTCCTGGGTTAAAAAACCCAGGAGTGCGCACACACTTATGTAAAGCGACTTTTAATAAGCGTATAATATTAACAGGTCCGGCGGACATATCAGACAGACAGTTTCCCATTAAAAGTAATTTCGCTGTCACGATTTAGCTCTGTTAGAATGTTTAATGCGCTTCACGGGCAATTCGCACCGAAGCGTACAGGTTCAAGTAGCAGTCAGCGCTCCCCATGTTCTGTGTTTTGATGTCTTGTGTGCGAGAAATTGCAGCAGACCGACATTTATTACGGATAGCTACTGCCACTAGAATGCCAAAGATCCTCCTAGTAATATGATTCGTTGTTTCTCATAACTTTGGGAGGTTCGAGTGTTCTACAAGGTTTGTACTATTCGATGAAGGCGTATATCTATTATCAAGCACGTTCGTATATCGTATGTATACCGTACTATTATTCAGAGTGTGTGATTACAGGAACACCGTCGTAATAAAGGTAATTGCACGGTATCCATCCAGCATCCAATTCATCCATCCATCCATCCGACATCCATCCTGGCCATCCAGACGGCTATCATCAACCATCATCATCCATCCATCAATCCTCCAATCATCAATCATCCATTCATATTATGTTGGGTTACGGTTGCTGTGCTTCCTCTTAACGCGTGTGTACTATAGTTATGCTACCTACATTTATAGCACTTACAGGAAGTACGGGGGAAATATCATCTTTAAAATAAAGTATTTTGTCGATTGTGGAGCCACATATCGCTGAGTGAATCATCAAAATAAAAAGGTGAACACGATTAAAACCTAAAAGTGATCAGCAATGCGTTACTTATATAAATGTGCAACACAAGATTTCACATATAGGTGTCTTTATTAAAAAACGAAAGCCCTGATTTCTTGACAGATGACGTTTTCCAATAACAAAAAAAAATATCCCGCTTCGGAAAGAATTTAAAGCTGAGAATATTCTGTGGTACAAAACTTCGAAATTTATAATTTCGTATGGGAGCAAAATACGAAAAATCGCGAATCAGCATATGTTTTAAATTGAAATATTAACATCACCTTTTGCTTCACTTTTCTGTAGCCAAATACATCAATTGCGTATGGTGGGCTAATATACATGACATCATATATGATGCAAATATGGGGGCCTTTGAAATTTCTCGCGTTTGCACCTTAAAATACTATTAATGTCACGTTTCCAAGGAATTACGTCGTTTAAAAATGAACAAAAGTTTAATGAACGACATTTATGAAGTAAACCGGATTTTAACAGGTCATTTTACTTGTTAGGTCAGTAAGTTTGGTTCACAGCGCTTCCAAATTCATTTCAAGTCAACCTCGCATCACCCACACAAGGCACTATCACACACTTTTTTATTCACATTTTCTGTCCAATCACAGCTGAGCCCATCGGGACACCTTATAGGGGAGAGTTTTGTATGATGCTTGTAATATCAGGTCCATACATCAAATTCCCCCCCCCACGTGTAGGTTTGTTCTTCAGAACAGCTTGCCATAATGAGGGCATAAAACCTTGTTGACTCGCATATTAAATTTTAAAATTAGTCTTACGACTTTGGGTCTACCATGCAATCATGAAGTTATTCAAAGCAAGATTGTGCGAAAGTCCTCACTATAAACCACGATCTTACTCTCGTGTTATTTCCGCTGGTTATACCGATACTACCTCGGCCTGCGATGATCTAATCATACAGCTCTGCATATTATTTCTCTTAGCAAATGACCCCTGCACAAACAAAGCTCCCCATTGACGCCTGTATATAAGATTCTAGGGACAAAGTCACCGACGTGCGCTGGTCCCGATGCCAATTCGCGCATGTGTAGTACAATTCGGGAGGACTGACCTAAGTAACACACAATCGATGTGTGTACATGGTACGTGTCATGCAAAACCTGCTTGGACCGCGCCCACAAAACGCACCGGTTCGGCGGCATATAATTATGGACAGCAATCCAATACTCCCATTGCATTTCACAGTTCAAAACTTAGTTCCATGGCTGACATAAGCCATGCATATTTTGCTATGTCACCTTATTAGAATTAAATGTCACCTTGCAATGATGGCACTGTGGGTTCTGGAATGATCTAAGTAATACCGACCCCACAGATATAGTAACATCTCACTAGTAACATTATATCGCGCATAATCTACGATTAGTTAGGAGTACTTTTTCCAAAACCTCAATTGCCGGTGATTTGACTCGTGGCGAACGTTACTGACATAAAAACAACCCCAACACTCATCAACGGAAAGTCTTATTAACTTCTGTTTTTTAGCTTCCGATAGCCTGAAACATACCGGATTTTCCCCTTATCATTGCGCATATAAATTTGTGCCACCTAGGGTTAAAAAAGTCTCTCGAACGTCATGGAAACACACTACAGGAATTTCAAAAATCTCCCCACGCTGTATCACAAATATGACGTCACACAGTAATGAGAGTAATGAGGCGGCGCGGTCTTAATTTGTAAAATGTATTGAAAGAAGTGTGTGTACGTGCCCATGGCACCATCGATAAGAAATACACATGGAAAAACTCAAACAAAATCCGCTAAGTAAAGACGTGAACTTTTATTTGGTAATTACAAACCCAAATAAACGAACCACCAGGGATGAGCAGTTGCACAACGGTCCTTCTGACTCTGAAATCAATTAGGGTGCGCCAAATCACGATAAATGTTATTCCAAATATTTGACACCGCATCAGACGTGGTGACCTGGCTAGGGAACGTGAAGCCCAGAGGAGGTGAGGAAGACAACCATCGAGGTGACAGTGACAAGAACCAAATCCATCAACAAGATTGCCTCAGTTATCAATAATGGAAACTCTACCCTGTAGACATTGTATAGGTGAAAGAGTGTAACGTGTTAGTCTGAGGGAACGATGCACTTCCCCAGAAACAGTTATAAATAACCCACATCGTGGAATCCGGCGCGTATCAGGCTGAAAAGCCAAAGGGAGAGGGCAAACTTCAAAAGTTCACCCGCTTTTAAGCTCTTTTTCCGCCGACGTTAGGTGCCATGATTGAGAGAAGTCTGTTATAGAATCACACGGGTTTGCAACCGAATTATTTTAAATAAAAAAAGAAAAGAAAATGCCATCACGACACACATCTCTCTTTTCTCGCAGACCCATACACCCCTTGGCAAATGACCCTAATACAGAATAACTTTAGGTAATCATTTTTAAATCCTGTTGCGCACATTTTAGCGAAAGAAATATGGACCCACCACTTACCCGGGGCTAGTGAAGCATACCTTACTGTGTGTAAATTGGTTAGCCATAAAGTCTCTAAGTAAAAGTTGTTTTAGTTTTGAGCTTAAATTCCTAAAAATATTTTTCGTGCCATTGCATTATTATGCAAATGTAATTGATACTGTATTATTAGAGCGAATCCTTTAATGTACGAGACTACAAAGACCGCGCACTACATGACCGAGTTCCACTTGAGTAGCTTTACTGATTTTTAAAAGTTATTCTCACTCTTGCTTTGTTAATGTTAACGCACCCGTCTCTTGCAAAGCAGCATTGTGGTGTTGTTTTTTTTTTTTTGCATATTACGATAAGGTGATTGTTTATTTTATGAATTCGCCTAGATATTGAAAATACAGTGTATTTGTAATAATTCAAATACGAAATATTATTCTTTGATTTTTTTGTATTAATGGCTCAAATGTCAAATAGGTAGAGAAAATGTGAAAAAAAACACATTAACAGCGCGGGAAACAATTGACTATGAAGCGTAGCATGTAGGTAGGCTGGGGGATAAGTATTAATGAATGAATTAATTTTTTTATCTTTGGCATACACAAAAGATGATAGGAACGGTCAAAGGTTTGTTATGTGATTTAATTAATCTCCATATGATAGACATGTAAGAAGTACGTTACAGCTTGATTTTATGTAATATTGTTGCTGCTTCTTGAATTACAAGTGCTCCTTGCCAATGCTACACTTGAAGCATTTCCCGTCGCTTTTCCAACACCAAAAGCACAGTCTGTGGTTATTCCGTCGTTTAAAAGACTGGCGCACAGCTATTCCACCGCTAAAAACCACTCAAGCTCATGTTGTGGTTTACAGCAACAACGGCATTCAAACATGTCAACGAATTTATTTCAGCATATCTAATACATATCAATTGTCCGTATGAGACGTCATATCAATTTGCATGAAATCGTCCTTACCGGCCCCACTGCATACCACTAGTAAAAAGACTATCTGTACACCTTGAATATTTGGAATGCATTGTCAGGTGCATCTATTGTGATGAAACAATGCGAATCACTACACCCATGGTATGGCTGCCTATTTCACAGACTAGGGTTATGCCACAATGTGATTTTGTACATTCCAGCACCTCGTTGACGGCAGGCATAGCCGGAGGGAGAGGTGGGGACTTCGCGCTTGAATTCACCCAAATGGGTGATTTTGAACTGGTACCGACTACCGACATGCAAACGATTTTGGGTTGGACGCCCCCGGTTATTAATGGTGGATCAATTCTGACCGCTTTTGTGCGATTTTGGTTCGATAATATGGTGGTGGAACACGTGGCCCAGGACCGAATAGTCATGGAGCACTATGTTCCTCTAGCATAAATAATCTGGAGAAATATTTCAAGTCGAATATGCTCTAGGAGTATATTTGAATATGCTCCTGAAGCATATTTGAATGCACAATGCCCCTGTAGAATATTGCAAATATGTTCCAGGAGAAGTGGACAAATATTGCTCCAGGGCCATATGGGCTTGAAGCATATGGTCCAGGACAATATTATCGGGCCATAATCTCACAAAAGCATTCTGACCATCAGTTGGCTGGTCGGATTTTGCATACACATATACTCTGAACAAAAGATAGAAATTTATCAAACCTGCCGATAGCCGTACAAACGTTTTGCAAAAGTTCCACTTTCCAAAATGCACTTTGGTTTACTCAATCAGTCGTAAGCAAGCATTTAATTATTTCGAGTGATTTTTTCAGGACTGACGCACATCTAGAAACACTAAAAAGTTACCTAAATACCTTTCTGTTTTTAATTTTTATTGGAAAGCTGGGAAAACTGATTAGTTGTTAACATAGCTACGCATCAGTCTTGATAACTAATCTGACACCACTTGGTCTAGACTGAATTAATCCTACCGTAGTTTTCAATAGTATGCGTCAGTACATGTAGATTGGCGTATCTTTTACCATATATACCAGAGGGGACTGAACTGGTCGTCTTCGTTTGTAGAGACTGGCAGTCAAGCAATTCTCAATTGCGATTCTCTTTCCGGCACTCATGATATGGCAATGGGTTTTTAGAAAACTGCTATTTTGAGCAACAAACCGAGTTAATATCAAATGCGACATGTTTCCAATAAAACTTGCTATGATTGCTCTTTAGAATTCAGTGTAATAGTGCAATATAAATGTATTAGTAGAACCCGTTACATGAAGGTGATTTAACACACGTGGCAAATTATTTCCAGGTTTTGATTATTAGCCAGGTCTCTGTCTGGTTAGATACTATTTGTATGTTAACACACGTATATGTGTTTATACCTTTCTTCTTGGCTGGAAGATAACCTGCAGTGTAAATATTGAGCCTTGCCTCAACATGATATAAGACGGTGAAATGGGGCATGCCTCAAGAGGACGCACAATATAGTAGAACCCCAGAGTAAAGAGGCCTCTTTATTCATTAATATGTCAGGTCGGGAGTTTAGGATAGGGTTCAGAGTTAGGATTAGGGTTTAAATTTGGAAATTGAGTTTGGTTTATCATGAGGTACATAATGGATAAGATATGTGTAGGAAAAGTGAGGCTATTTTCACGCAAAATAAGACATTGCTCTAAATTATTTTTTCCAAGAAAAGGTCTTGCCCGATGGACATAACTAGGACAACACTGTCTTTACAATAAGTGTTTTATATAATGCCTTTTGGCAGGACTTAATGTCTTCAGGGTGTGTTATTAATTGATTACTAAGGACGCGTCTTACTTCAAGACATGTTACAGGGTGTAAGGTTGACTAAACTTAGGATTTTACTCAACAGAAATCAACATTGAGCAAAAATATTGTTAGCGTGTATACACAGCAACATTTTTAGAATTATTCAATAGAAGACATAAACCTTACAGGCACATGAAACTCGTACAGACTATAAACTATTCAGTCTATTATGGTTAATTACATGTATGTGTATGACCAAATTTAACTATACAGAGAAATTGGTTGGCCTTAGAAAACAATTGTCTGTCTGCGGGTTATACGCCACACGTTCAGACGTTAGGTTTCTTTAATTGCATCGCGTGGCATTTAGGTCAAGAAGAGCTAAGACTATGGTAGCCTCTATAGAATGTATACATTGGTGTTAATTGCACAGGGAGTGATAATTCTCTATAAACTAGGCCGAGGGTAAAATGGGCCAGTTGTCACATGAAAATTACAGTTATTGCAAGTGCTGTAATGCCCATTGATTTAAACTGAGAACTACATATACAGGGTGTTTATTGCATGAATTCTTCGTTTCTATCAATGACTCTATGCGTACCCCATAGAATGAGCAACTTTGACCATAATCAACAGTTTCAATGGTATATTGATTCACGGTTCATTATGTTTCCCCTAAAATTCAAGGACATTTCGTTGCACAACTTCGCTTAGAACTGGATGATTGTAAAATCTTAATTTGAATACGGTAAAGTGCCACTTTTTCTGACAACATCATTTTTGGAAAAAGGGAGTGTGTGTTGATGCCAAAAGTGTTGTTTGAAAACAACGACTTTTGTGGCAGAGCCAAATGTTTCCTCTCTTCAGAACTTTTTAAAATTTTCCAATCATCCAGTTCTAAGCGAAGTTATGCAACGAAATGTAATTGAATTTTGGGGGGAACTTTTCTTGTGGGAACCCCTTATTAGCCACTTAGTGGCGAGTCCTTTATGCGGCACAAACGAGAAAGTAGTACAGGGCTTTACCCCAAAACACATCAATTCATCTTGATTTCGCAACACCAAGTGTACAAAACGGTTGAGTAAGCTAAAGGTGATTTATTTTATGCGATCAAATGCATTCAAAAGCAATCAAGAAACTCACAAATATCACTTTAAGTAAAAAAAAAGTCAGAACATTGTCATAGAACTCAATGGAAATTCGTCCTTTATCTAGACGGTATTACGGTATTACAAAAATAACAATTTTACGACAGAGAAATTGCACTGTTAGTTCATTAACAACAAATACAGCTACGCCAGAATCTCAATATCACAAAAGAAATTGAGGGTGCGTTTCTTAAAGGTGCTTGTTCTAATTTTTTTTTGAATCAGATGAAAGGGCGTATTTTTTCCATTTTCGCCGTGAAATTTCAGTCTTCAAATCCATCTCTTTCCCAACATAGAGACAACTGACGTTTTAATGGTTATTCAATATTAGCACAGTAGTAAATAGGGCCTTGCAGTATCAGGCATTCAGCAACAAAATCGCAAGTTTGTTTCCCATGATACTTGGTGGCTAGTGGCAATATGCAATTGCTAGACTTTCATATCAAGTACAGAACACGATACACTTTAATCGGAACAAGGACGTTTAAATTGACTGACAATTGCTGTGATATTTAATCATTTTTTCCTGGTGAGTTCTTTTACCGCATACTTGTTTTAAGAACGACAACTATCTTCAGTCGGTGTTTTGTTCTAAACAGGTTAACGCTACGCTTAATCCAATAATTTTAACAGAAGCGTGTACAGGAGCTACGAAGAATCGTGATCGTGTTTATCATGTTTATTAACCTAAAATTGTCTATGATAGTGTGGGCATAGCTCGTGGACATTCAGCAACACTTTCGAAGAAGCTACTGACAAGAGGGAATGGGTATAAAGAAATAGATTTATGAGGTGTTTAAAACAAAATACCACTTAAGAGACAATACTCTGAAACATATAGGTATACACTCCAAAGTACACAAGGTTCGTCAGTACTAACAAAATTGGACGTTCAAATCGAATCTTGGTAAAATCCCCGCATATAAGCTCGTTTTCCCCTACAGATAAAAGAACGAAACACAAATACAATTTTTCACGGACAGGTCGCCTGCGGCGTATCAAATCCAATCTGTGAAACAAGAGATTGCGTAGCAGCAATAGCCGTATGTCAGAGGCAAGTATTAATTTTATGACCATTGGTGGTTGCACTTTTAAATTACTAATTTCAACTGTTCTGACGGACATGCCGTCAATTTTAGTCAAAACACGTCAGGACTAGGTAATCTCTAGGTAATCTTTAACTA
The DNA here is from genome assembly GCA_023653785.1 of Ophioderma brevispina. Lineage (NCBI taxonomy): Eukaryota > Metazoa > Echinodermata > Ophiuroidea > Amphilepidida > Ophiodermatidae > Ophioderma > Ophioderma brevispina. Next base: position 91,566 of record JAMKCH010079561.1, read on the forward strand.
TGAGAATTTGTTTTATGTCTGCGGGGTAAATTATGCCTGAAATATAAGAGGGGACTTTGACCGTGCCCCGTGCCCACGACGAGAAGACTGTCAGAATCCTGTCAGTAAAACATGACCGTTGAACTATTTGATATTGTAAGTGACATGCAGTGATGATAATACAAAGCTCCACATGCATCAGTAATAATTAAAAGAAAACACCTAGAAAAACGTGTACGTAATTAAACGTGTTCTTTCATTAAAAGTGTAAATTGGACGAGTAATAAAGCGTGAAAACGCTGTGCAAAAGCCGATGTGTAGTGGGACATCATGCTATCTTTGGTAGATGGGTAGAAAGGTACTTTTATGTCTATACACGCTAATATACCTGGTCATATATGAATGGAATCTTTTCATATTCGACTAGAGCACTTTCTGTCCGAGGGACACTTAATATATATTCAAATTGACTAGAATATCCTAATTAAACAAATGATCCGGAATCCTATTGAAAAGTTAATAGATAAATGTCAGACTCAAAACACTGCTTTATGTGGATTCGAACCAGCAGCCTTCAAAATAACTATAGACCGACGCTTTAATCAGTCTGAGTTAGCTTCGAGTACTGTGTTGCCATTAGAGCAGTAGATTGCATCCATATGTTGTAATTTTAATCACGGTCCAATAGGCTAATCTAAGGATCCTTCTTTACAGCAATCTGTCTAAATTGTCAAAAAGAAGATGAAATTCCAGATATCCTTTGATGAGATGGCGGTAAATAATCCATAATCGTGCGGTCAAAATTCTTAATATAATAACAATGTCAATTGAAAAGAAACATGATGGCGGCGCATTGCGGCATGGGGGACTTTCCCCATTTTTTCTTTACTTCCCCTAGTTTGGCCCCCCCGGTCAGAAACATGACGGAATTTTGCCAAAATCACGATTTGGGGCCAAAAATCGCCCCTCTCTACCAACCACGGCTTGTTAGCTCATTTTTTTTTTCCAAATGTTTTTTTATGTTTTTTGGTTTTTTTGGCCATCTCCAGGAAAATACTAATAAGAATTCATCCGTTTCGCATGGAGAACTAAGCAGTAAAAATTTCAACCTTTGAGAAGTTTACACTCTTCATCAGGAGCTTATATTGAAATAAGCACTGCAAAAACTGATCGCTTCAAACTTGCAAAAGTTGAAATTAACATCACCTCCACCCATTGACATCTACTCAAACAAGGTCGTAAAGATAGCTATAACAGATAGTGTTTTTAAAAAGACAAACCATGTTTAGTACTTTATATTAGCGTGAATACCCTCAGATCAAATGACCCATCTCTGGTTAGGAATTATATAATCGACATCCTATGTCCAAGTCAATCAACCTACTGGCATCACTTTTAATTGTGAAACACAAGACAATTATTTTCATGCTACTTGTTTGTGAAATGAAACAGGAAATGGAGCTACATACAAAACATTATTTGAATGTGTTTTTCTTCACTATTGCATAGCATATTTTATTTTATAATAGGGTTCCTTGACATTAATTACAACAGCTTATTCCATAAAGTAATATATGAATGGTCAAAATTAAATTGCAGGAATTACAAACAATGTTATATTAGCATCAATACATGCACTCATGCACAAACACAAGACATTGTTGTTCATGTTCCATTTCATGTACTCAATACCAAGATAACATCATCGTGGTTGCCCTTTTAAAACGAGAACTTCTTGTCCCAGAAGCTTTTTTTTACGTGCATCAAATTCCGCCACTTCTCAAAACGGAAAAATGGCACCTAGAGAAAGAGTCTCATGGTCCCAGGGATCTAACTATCGCGTGTACGTGGCGTGTGAGTAACATTGAATTACTGAATGCAATTCTAACATTTGATATCTGTCATGACTTTAGTATGTACATGTATATGTTTTGGTGTTACATGTTTATAGCCATCACATATCTTTTGGGGTCTAACTTGTGTTCCATCAACTGGAATACAATTCAAACAATAGCGTTGATGTTAAAATGAAACTGGTGTTATTTTTCAATGCGGTGATTTATTTTATACTGATATGATGACAAACTGTAAAATGGCATCATGTTAAAGCGAGATGGTTATTTCAATATCTGATTGTGTGGTGAAGAATAGAATAATCTGTTCACAGGGTGTCAAGCAATTTACGATTTAAAGATTGCGTAGAAGCAGTTTTGTTTTAAACCAACTTAATATTCTGTTCATCTAATGCTAACGTTACCTCAAAACATTTACACATTAACCATGATTACGTTATGGTACTAAGGATTTCATAGTCATTATAGTGTATTACAAAACTTTATCGGGAAGGTGCCGAATAATTTCCAACCGGTAACCGGTCTACCAAACTTAAAAATAACTTTTGATTCTGGAGCACTCAATTGGGTTTTGGAGCATTAAGTAGTCATTGGTAGCAAACAAATAATTTAAAAAAACATATGGGAAATGAAAAAAAATACTACAATCACATCCCACTATTGTACATTTTATGTTGGTGAAGAATTTTAAACGCCATATTGTCAGTTACTACTGCTCTTACTATTGCTTTTGTTGTTTAATCCAGGTGGTTTATAGAAATTGACTTACAGGTGCCTGTAAACCTCTTAGCCGTATATAGCAATCAATAGGATACATACCCGCAATGAAATGAGTTTTTATAGCAAAATCGGAGATTTTGTCACACATTTTAACCCTCCAAATTTCGGAAATAGCTTGATTTATAGTTAATTTGCAATGGCTTCATACGATCTCTCCTATTAAGCTTTATGAGATAAGTTTGAATTTTCTTTGGTCTCCTTTATGTATTCCTAATTCTAACAGTGGTAACATTTCCAAATTTGGTCTGTATTGTGAGTATCGTTTTGCGATTGCACATGACATCGCTACAACGTCTTTGTTGTTGACCTTTCAAATGCTATGACGAACACCAATGATATGGAATGGATACAACAGTAGGGTTAAGATAACAAGGTCAAATGTTTATTCGCGAAGGTCAAGGTCTTATATACTGGTTTGATTGGTTTAAAAGTATCTACTTTAAAAATTCTAACTTACATTGAATTAAATTATGTAGGGTATACCTACCTTTAGCATCTGGAATTTTGTCCCACCATTGAAGTTGTGGACCCCCCTTCCGGTGGACATGGCCGACATTTTCCAGAGGTACATTGGGCGAAAAACCTCTAAATGTCCTTTGTAGTCAAATCAATCGTCAACCTTACTTGCCAAAGATGAGTCACGGAATTGAGGACTTTGACTTTAACTATTAATTATATTAGGGTTGTTCATCGGATCAATCATTTTCGAAAGCACATTACGTTATGACATCCTTCCCTGCAGCATAAGCTTGTAACCTTCTTAAAATGATGGGGAAATTGGGCGAATCCCTTATCCCCTTACAGGTAGCTGGAAATTCAACCCAATATTTCGATACGTGAACACAACCAATGACTTGTTGCATTGAATAACATTTTTTTCGGTTGATGAAAGGTAATTTACAGAATAAAGGGAGATGGATTAAAGGGAAAGAAGAAAATGGCTGTGAGGAAGCGTGTGAACACATTTTGCTAATTCTGTAGCCGATTGAATTTCACATTTTTTATGATATCACCTTCATCAGATTATTGTCATGCAATTCAATATCTGAGTATGGTTTGCTTATGCACGCCAAGCCGGGCACTTGGCTGCTGGAGCGTCTCGTCCCATCTTTAAGTTGCCTGGGGTGATTTTCGTCTTTCCCTCTTTATTTGTCCTTTGTTTTTCTTAAAGGAATGTATTAAGTCATATTGTGGAAAAAATATATTTCTTTATTAGCTTTTATTCAAATTCACGTAACAATTCAATCAGCGATTTAGAAACATTTCAAACAAACACGTCCACAGAAATTTCCCTCTTGTCCAATTGTACGTTTCACCCTTGGGATTTGTTGATGAAGGATGCATTATGAGATATGTTCAAACCCGACTGGCTCTGAACATGCCTGACGAATATAATCTTCGAAGGCATATTTTCTTGGATTTGTCAATAACAGGCTGGTAAAGTCATTTGAAGAGTGGAACATGAAACTTGGCTATGTAGTGACCTTTTTGAATGTGTGAATATAAATGACGCTGTAAAAACACCGAGTTTTCCTCTCAAAGTCAGTAACGAAATTAAAGAAGACAAGAACTGCTATTAAAGGCACGTGACGACGTTGCGAGTCGGATCGCTGAACTTGATTATGTAGACCTATTTAGAACATTTCATGTTCTCTCAATTTTCACAATCGACGTGGACTCTTTTGGCTTGGTCAATGTCGCTACGCCCTATAGGTCCCCTTCGCATGTTCGCGGTTCAAGAACAACCATAGTTCTAATCAAATTAATGATCTTATTACTACATGGACTATGACCAGTTACAGTCAATGTTTGTAACATTTTTAGTGGTCCTTATCTTGAAAATAGGCCTCCTGACTGTTTCCCACTGGCAATTGTATCTGTTAGAGTTTTTAATACTATGGCCTAACGCGATTCCAGGAATTGATCCGCAGGCAACAAATAATGACGTAGGATGTTTAACGGGTTTATTAGTTGGCATCGTCAGCTCAGGTTTCCGCGCTCAGGGAAGTACTATTCGCCGTATGCGTAGTGCTATAGCTGCGATAGGAACGCCGATGCTTTTATAAAATGCCTGGTCATGATGAATCTCCAGAACAAGATAAGGCGAGTTATGATGCCGTACTTTTTCATAATCCCTTTCAGAATGGGGGTGATCGATCAGTGCGCAGCAGTAACATATGGGGCGTGGCCATATATTTAGCGGCCACGACCCTCCTGGGAAAACTCAGTTTTTATGTTTTCCCTGTCTTTTACTTTACCAATCCTTTCTGGTTTTCTCTTTCGTGGTATAATTAGCGTTACGGCTATGTGATTTGATTTACATTAAGTTCACAGTAATTAAATGTTGGCTGCATGTTTTATCAGTTCCCACATGAGGTCAAGTAATCAAAAGACGGGGCAACAACTATGTGCCGGAAACTTACTACCTTAAGCACTAGTACTTACAATAAGTCTCATTCCTGAATTCTTCCGAATAATTGATATCAGTCCTTAGGCTAATCCATGAGTGACCGGTCCAGTCAGTAATATAAAAGGCCCATAACATAGCAGCATTCGACTATTGCTGTAAGAACGTAATTTACAATGGCTGTAGCAGGCTCTCAAACTCTTGTTACTCGTTTGATGTGGTATAAATGAATACACACCGATTTTCACCCGCTTTTTTTAGGACGCCACTACGCTAATTTTTGCAGCTCGTCCTTGATTTTGGTCAATACAATCTTTTATTTCTCTTTCTAGGACCTCTAATTGACCACTCCAGATAGTAACATGAATGGCAAAGCTCAGTGCGCCCGGGGCGGCAACTCCCGATATACTATGGTGGAAGGTTGTTCCTGAGTTAACAAACCAGGATTGCGCCCACACTTATGTAATACTAGGCGACTTGTTCATAAGTCGTATAATATTAACAGGCCGGCGGAAACCCCATTACAGACAACTTTTTCCCTAAAAGTAATTTTCGCTGTTTTACTTGGTTAGCATGGTTAGAATGGGTTTATAGCGCTTCAACGGGCAATTCGGCACCGAAGCGTACAGGTTCAAGTAGCAGTCAGTGCTCCCCTGTTCTGTGTTTTGATGTCTTGTGTGCGAGAAATTGCAGCAGACCGACATTTATTACGGATAGCTACTGCCACTAGAATGCCAGCACCTAGTATCTGATTGTCTTTTCGCATAACTTTTGGTCGAGTGTCCTTAATGTTGTACTTTTCGAGTGGAGGCGTAAGCAGCACATACACCTGGCCCAAAAAGTATCTCGGCATGTTTTTTCAGATGCACAAAAATAACAGGTAGGTAACTATTTGCATACGTGTCTAATCTACATGCATCATTATAGGATGCAATATATGGGTGCCTTAAAACTCTCGTGGCACCTTTAAAATACTATTATGTCAGGTTCCAAGGAAGAAAAAGTTGTAATGAACGGCATTATGAAGTAAACCGATTCTAATCATTTTACTTATAGGTCCGTAGGTGTTGATTCACCTTCAATTTCAAGCCAACCTCGCATCCACAATGCACTACCAACACATTTATGTCTTATTATATTACATATTTCATCTCAATCACCAGCTGAGCCCCATCGGACACCTTTGGGAGAGTTTTTTGTATTGATGCTTTGGTAATATCAGTGTTACATCAATTCGCACTGCAGGTTATGTTATGTCGAACATGGCTTGCCAATAATGACGGCATAAACCTTGTTGACTCGCCATTAAATAGAATAAGTCTTATAGCTTGTGTCTATATGCATGAAGCGAATTCAAAGCAATAGTGCGAAGTACTCCAATAACACGATATATACTCCATGTTAATTTCCCCGCTGGTTATACCGATACTGGCCTCGCCTGCTCTGATCTTACTGATACAGCTCTGCATTTTATGTTTCTTTATCAATTACCCATTGCACATCGTAGAAAATACACATGAACCCCTGCTAACACCCGCTTAAGTAAAGACGTGAACTTTTTATTTGGTAATTACCAAACCAAATAACTAACCACCATGGCTGACGTTCAAACGGTCCCTTGTGAACTCTGAAATCAATTACTAATATATAACGCAAATCCGATAAAGGTGCGTCAATATTTGACACCGCTCGTCGTAGCGGTTGAACCTGGCTCGGGTAACGTGAAGCCCCAGAGGCGTGAGGACAACCCCATCGATGGATGACAGTGACAAGACCAATCCTCTCACATCAAGAATTGCCTCCGTTATCAATAATGGAAACGCTACACCTGTAGACAATGTATAGGGGACACATTAACGTGTTTCGTTCTGATGGAACGATGCATTTTCCCCATAACAGTTATAAATACCCCACATCGTGGGATCCGGCGCGTACAGGTTTTTTGAAAAAGCCAAAGGGAGAGGGCCAACTTCAAAAGTTCAACCGCTTTTAAGCCCTTTTGATTGCGCGTGTGTGCGTTAGCCAGATTTAGAGTAGACTGGAAGAGAAGGCAGAAAAAAATCACTGTGTGTTCGCAAACGGAATTAATTTAAATGAAAAACATATAACCAATAGAATCAGGTAATAACACACATCTTTTCATTTTCTCCAGACCCATACACCTTGCAATGACACTATAAAGTGCCGATACAGCTCTACAACTTATTAATAAATATATTGTCCCAATTAAAAGTGCCTCATCCGATTACAGCAGTAATTTTTCTTTGTTTTGTAGCGGAAGCCAATGCCAACTTAAAGTATTCTAATATATCCCATTTTAAAGTTGCGGCAATTGTGCGCGATCTTAGCCCTATACACGGCGTACAGATTTCCTGTACCCTAAATGGGACGGACACAACGTTCGTAAATGTTTTATTTTATATAATGCATTTTAGTTTAATAAAACAAATTCATACGGGTACATTAACTAAGCCATAAGTTTGTATTATATGTGGCTGCTTCTTGAATTCAAAAAAGTGATCCTTGCCAATGCTACCGCTGGAAGCATTGCCATACTACTTTTCCACCACCAAAAGTCACAAGTCCTTAGTTATTCCAGCCGTTTAAACACTCGAGCTCATGTTTGTGGTTTACAAGCAACACCGTCCTTCAAACAGGTCAACGAATTTCTTTCAGCTATGTTACAGTTATGTTTATTAATGTATCTTACGAATCAATGTTAAATTTGATGCGTGCGGAGTAAACTGCCTCAAACTTACGGCCCAAATATTATTTACTTTGCGAGACATACCAGTCTATCATGTCCAACATAAAATTCAACCACTTTCTTGATAATCAATTAGTGCATTTTCAGACATTCCATACCAGTTTTTGAAAAGAACCTTGATTGGAAGTCTATAACTTACCATTATTTGTTTTGGCATCATACTGAAAAAGTCGCAAATGCAAAAATGCAAATGCGCCCAAGCTGTGGTTAATTTAGGAGCAAAGGGCAATTGAAAAGTAGAAGCTACTGCATAAACTTAGGTCTTTTTCGTTGATTTTTAAGAGCCATGGTTTCATCCTCCTGTGGATGTTTAATACATACACTAGGCCCTAGAGACAGTTCACTTATGCATGAAATCGTCCTACCGTCCCCACTGTGGAATACCACTAGTAAAAATACCTATGAACACCTTAATATTTGTGGGATTCAGTGGCAGGTTTATTTATTGTGATCAAGCACAACATACTGTTTCTGGAGGCATAAATAAGCTGGAGAAACAAGTCGAATAATGCTCTAGGAGCATAATTTTAAATATGCCTCCTGAGCTATTTTGCACGCAGCATGCTCCTGGAGCATATTGGCATTATGTTCGCTGGAAGAATTGGACAAATTATTGCTCCTGGAGCATTCAATTCAATTTAGGCCCCCAGGACTATATGGGCTTGAAGCATATGGTCCAGGAACATATTATCGGGCCAAAATCCTCACCAAAGTCTGACTCTTGCACCATCAGTTGATTGTTCGGATTTTGCATACACGTCTTTAAAAACTATAAAGCATATTCTGCAGAAAAGATAGAAATTTATCAAACCTGCCGATAGCAGTACAAAAGCTTTATTTTGCCAAAGTGCCACTTTCCAAAATGCACTTTGTTTTACTCAATCAGTCGTAATACTGCAACCATTTAATTATTTCGAGTGATTATTTTTTCAGGATTGACGCACATCTAGGAACACTAAAAAGTTACCTAAATACCTTTCTGTTTTTAATTTTTTTGGGAAAGCTGGGGGGACTGATTAGTTGTTAACATAGCTACGCATCAGTCTTGAACTCATCTGACGCCACTTTGGGTCTAGACTGAATTAATCCTGCGTAGTTTTTTCAATAGTAATGCGTTCAATGGCATGATAGATTGCGTATCTTTTACCTATATAACCAAGGGACTGAACGGTTCTTCGTTGTGTATAGACTGCACAAGTCAGCAATTCTAAAATCTAAATTAATTCGCTTACCGGCACTGGTAATAGAGCATTGGTTTTTTAGTCAAACTGTACATTTTGAGCAATAAACCGAGTTATGTTCAATTGTCATATGTTTCCATAAAACTTGCTATGGATTGCTCTTTAACTTCATTTCATAATACTAGGGTATTATAGTGGCAATATTAATGTATTGTCGAACGTTATATGAACGTTGCATTCTCCACACACGTCTGGCAAATATTTTCCTTTTTTTTATTATTAGCCAGGTGTCCTTGTTGGAATTTGTAATGTTAGCACACGTATAATGTGTTTATGAAACATTTCTTCCTTTTCTTCCTGTCCTAGAAGAAACCCTGCAGTGTAAACTACGGAGCCCGCGCTGCGCGCGTGCCCCCGCTAGATGAGTATACCCGCAAGATAGCATAACTGGGGAATTTTTTTCAGAAGGGACTGTATTCGACCTAACTTAAGCTACCCCGAGCACTTACGTCCGTCATTAACATGGCCAAGTTACCCAATTATACCCCTGGATGACCTTTACCCCTAAAATGACCCATCGAAAAACACGGGTGCCCACAACCTCGACGGGCAAAGCTCTACCACCATACCAAAATTGGCTAGTTACCTGATAAGACCCCTGGGAGAACCTTTTGACCCAAATGACACCCTCGAAAACGATGACCACTAAACATCGTATGGCGAAACTCACCACCATACCAAAACTTGTATCCATATGTCAAAGCACGGGCAAGTTACCCAAAAGGACCCCTGGATGACCTTTGACCCCCAAATGACCCCCCGAAAATGTGACCACTTAAAGCTCTTACGGCGACTACCACCATACCAAAACTCATATCCATACGTTTTTTTCAAAGCACGGCCAAGTTTACCTAAGAATGACGTCCCTGGATGACCTTGACCCCAAATGACACCTCGAAAATGTGCCACTGAACTCGTACGGCGAAACTCTACCACCATAAACCAAAACTCCATCCAACTTCAAAGCACGGCCAAGTAACTCGATAATGACCCGGATGAACTTTGACCCCCATATGACCCCCTCGAAAACGTGACCACCCAACTCGTATGGGCAAACTCTAACTACCACAATACCAAAACTCATATCCATACGTCCAAGAACGGCCAAGTTATGCAATAATGATCCTCCTGGATTACCTTGACCCCCAAATTACCCATCGAAAACGGCCACTAAACTCGTATGGCAAACTCTACACCAAATACCCATACCAAAACGCATATCCATACTTCAAGCCGCCAAGTTACCCAATAATGACCCCTGGATGACCTTTGACCCCCAAATGACCCCTCGAAAACGTGACAACAGAAACCTCGTACCAACAATATCTCTACCACCATACCAAATTCATTATCCGTATGTTAAAGGACGGTCGAACGCACTACCCGGACAACACACAAACTAACAACCTGACAAAGTTGTTTTTTTAGAGTAATAATAGATTGCGTAGCCTTGCTCAACATGATTAAACTTCGGAGAAATGTGGCATGTCTCAAGAGGACGCACAATATAGTAGGACCCCAGAGGAAAGAGGCCTCTTTATTCATTAATATGTCAGGTCTGGAGTTTAGGATAGGATTCAAAGTTGGATTAGGGTTTAAATTAGGAAATTGAGTTTGGTTTATTATGAGGTACATAATGGATAAGATATGTGTAGGAAAAGTGAGGCTATTTTCACCAAAATAAGACATTTCTCTAAACTTTCTTTTAGAAGAAAATGGCTTGCCCGATGGACATGACTAGGACAAGACTGTCTTTATATTTAGTGTTTTATATAATGTCTTTAGGCAGGACTTAATGTCTCCATGGTGGTAATGTTATTATTGGATACTACGGACGCTCTCGTTCGGACATGTTTAATGTTAAAGTGTAAAAATGTTGAAAAATTTAAAAGTTGAGTAAACGCAAAGCGGAGTATATTTCACCCTACAGGGTGTAAGGTTTTACTAACTTAGGATTTTTACACACAAACAGAAATCAACATTTATCAAAACTATTGTTAGCGTGTATACACGAGCAACATTTTTAGAATTATTCAATAGAAGATCTAAACCATACAGGGCCCTGAATTCTTACATACTATAAACTATTCATTCTATTATGTTTTAGTACATGTATGTGTATGACCAAATTTCCGCTATACAGAGAAATTGTTGCTCCAGAAACCACGTTGTCTATCTGCTGGTTACACGCCAATCGCCGGAGCATTTAGGTCCCAGAATAGCTAGGACGACGGTTAGCCTCTATAGAATGTAGACCTTGGTGTTAATTGCACAGGATTGATAATTCTCCTATAACTAGGCCAAGGGTTAACTGGGCCAGTTGCCACATGAAATTACAGTTTACAGTGCTGTACTGCCCATTGATTTAAACTGGGAACTACTATACCGTGTGTTTATGGCCCATGAAAATCTTCGTTTATATCAACAGACTTCACGCAATAATGTAGTTTGAAGTACAACTTCGATGACGGTTCCCTTTTCTCCCACAGATGAGCAACTTTGACCGTAACCAGCATTTTTCAATGGTATATTAGCCACTTATGACGAGTCCTTATGCGCCACAGAACGAGACGTGGTACCGGGTGATACCCCAAAACCATAAGAGTAAACCATTCATCTTGGTGTTCCGGCAACACGGGCAAAGTACTAACACGGTAGAACAAGCCAGAGGTGACTTATTTTGTGCGATCAAATGCATTTAAACTTAGAGATTTCATGAGGAGGGCGCCCTCAATTATTTAACAAATAGCGTTTTTTTTGCCATATACATAATCTCGATCAGTCTTTGAAGCACGAAAATATGATAACACCAGAACGAAACGTATTCATTAACCAAACTCACAGCCACATAAAAAGTCAACCTTGTCCTAGAGCTATTTTAAGTCCTTTTTAGATTCTGTAGGTCAAGATAACAAAGATCAAGGAGCTCCGATTGTAAACAGCCAAATTCCTACTCACGGTGTACCCAGAGCTTAGGCTACTCATTTGTACTCTTAGCTGCAATCAATCAATCAATTTATTGAACTTCAACATCACAGCAGTGTTATAACAATATCAATAGCAAGCCAAGCCAGATTAAAATGATAAGATAAAGTTAGAGAAAATAACATTCAATTCATATAAAAGTATATACAAAACACAGCAATTTTAGCAAGCAAAGGCATAATATTAAATGAAAGTAACTGAGACTATGAAGTCGAGGTCACTGCTAACTCAGGGCGGTGAAGGCTAAGTTCTACTACACTTATAGATTCAAACAATAGATAACACAAGATTTATATTACATTAAGGACAAACAAACAGAACAGAACAAACAATCATTCCAATAAGGAGGAAAAAGGAGGAAGGAAGAAGAAGGAAAGAAGGAGGAACAAAGGAAGCAAAGAACAGAGGAAGGACAGAGAGGAGAATAAGGTAAGGAATGCATAACATTGGGAGAAAGGATGATGGGAAGGAATAAAGAGGGAAGACAAATGGAGCGAATACAGTAATAAGGGACGAAAGGACTTAAGGAGAGAAAGTGAGGATAACAGACTGAAGGAGAAGAATGTATGAAGCACCAAGAACAGGAATAAAAAAGAGGAAATAACAAAAAGCAGAAAAAAAAAAAGGAAGGGTGCGAGTTAGAGCAGTCAGCGAATTTGTAAGTCTGATGATACACTCTTCATTCTCGGTTTGAAGGAAGAGAGAGTGGAGAAGTATTTAGAGTCCTCGTGAAGAAGATTCCAGAGTAAGGGTCCTTGGTATTTAGAAGTGGTTGCTGGCAAGACAGGATTCGTTGGCAGTGATGAAGGAAATTCATCCATATATATAGTGTCATAATGATGAGAATGGGAACCTATGTTAAAAAATCTTCATGCTAAGATCGTCAGGGAGAAGCCTATGATGGAACTGATACATTAAGGTTGCCAACTGAAGCTTGTTAATATCATGTATTTTTCAGAGTTGACAGGAAAAGAACAAAGGATCGGTGTGATCAAGCCACAGAGAAATTGTACAGGTCCGTATAATTCTCGCTTTTGAAGGAGGAATAAAGAATTAAAGTTAAGTGTTTGTTAGGATCACACCGAAATCATAGCACATAAGAACAAATAAGGAAGACAAAAGACTATAGAAGTGTTCTAGTGACTCTTGAGGGAGAAATGGGCGGACTTTGCGGATAATGATTGTATTGGACAATTTTAGAGACATGTAGAGTGTGAGAACGCCAGAAGATTTTGTCATTAATAGACCTAGGAATTTAGTTGTCCTCAACCTGCTGGATAATTTATATCAATTTTAATATCGATGTTAAATAGGTTTCTTGCTATGTTTATTTTTAAATATCAGTAATTGGGTCTTTTTATATTCAGAGACAATTTTTTTAATTAATAAACCAATTGTAATTGTGTTAAGTTCATCATTAATTATATGATTCTAACTGTTTTAGGGTCGGGATTGAAAAGGAATATTTAGTATCTCAGCAAATAAATAAAGTTGGGAATTTTTGAGCAGAGTGGAAGGTAATTAATGTAATGATAAAAAGAGCAATGGTCCTATGATCGAGCCCTGAGGAACTCCACACGTTCAAAACAATGGGACCGAACTTGACAAGTGTGTTGAAGATGACACTTGACTTCTACCAGAAAAGATACTCTGATCCTTGTTAGCAGGCCTCTGATACCATAGTTTTTAAGTTTATGCAAAAGAATTTTATGATTTATGGTACAAAGGCCTTACTTCAATCAATAAAGATACCAACCGTGGTTAGTTTCTTGTCTAAGTTATCAGTTTTTATTAACAATAAGTGTTCATTAATTGCCATATACGTGGATCGTTTAGAATGTTTGTGATATTCATCAATTAAAAATAACGAGCATAACAATTTTCAAGTAGCTTGGATATAGCTGGTATAATAGAGATAGGCCTGTATTTGGTGAAGTCGTGCTTATCTCCGCTTTAAAATGGGGGATAAACATTAGCTACTTTAAGTAGAGATGGAACAGTAACCCGTTGAAAGCGAAGTTAAATATATGGGCAATGACTTCACTGATAGGATTGATGATTTGTTTAAGTACATCGTTTTGCTGATGTCATCAACACCCCTGCTGTACCTGTCTTCAACTTAGATGTTAGCTCGATTCTTTTCTCTCAGCGGTTGTTTGGGGTAGGAATAACTATTGGGATATATAAGATGACAAAGAGGCTTGAAATCTTTAGATTGTTCAGAGATCTTTTTTCCGCAAGGGGACTTTACCGATATTAGCAAAAACATTATTGTAGTTTCTTCGCTATTTCCTCGTCGTTGACGATCTTGTTGCCATCCAATTAATGACAAAATCCGGGTAAGCCTTTGTTTTCCGATTGCACCTAACAATTGATTTTAGTGTATGCCACATTTGTTTAGTGTTTTTTATTAGTTTTCAATTTATAGGATGTAAGACTTTGTACTCCTCAGCGAAAAGATAATAAGATGATTAACGGTAGTAGTATATTTAATTTTGTTTTTTCGAAAGTCGGTTTTGAGATATAAACTTTTATAACGTTTATCTTAGTTTTGAAGTGATTTAATTAGACCTTTGGAACCCATGGCTTTTAGGGAATAACGTTTGAAATTAGTTAGTTTTAAATTGGCATTGGAGTCCTGATCTCTTAAACTTTGAGATGAAAGAGTTATAAGCCATATCCAGGTCGGTCGAATTTATAATATGTTTGCCAATTATTAGAGAAATTGCATTAGTTAGGCCTTTGATATTATTGATTTAAATGACGCGGACTTTGGAGGTATGTGAAGTGGTGGTAGTGTTAATAGGCCTAAATGTTTGTGAGTGAGATACCAGGTACATGGTCGGTAACTCGTAAAATGACACCAGAGTTGATACGTGAAACGATATCATTGGTAAAGATATTGTCAATAAGCTTTACTCCAAGGGTACCCCCTTGATGCATTATTGATGCAGTACCTACATCTAAGTAGTTGTGAAGTACACAAGCCATTGGGTGGATAGCAGCTATATGTTCACTTAGCAGTACCTATCCCATAGTGTACTCTGCAGTTGCCTGATAGGTGAATGACAGGTACCCATGTAAGCTACCAGTAGTGGAGTACCTCTGCTGCTACTCCACTCGCCTATACCGGCCGTCTAGTAGGCATCACTTTGGACCATAGAGGGCGCCAAACATTCCATTGTTGTTAACCACTTTCTGATCACTTTTCAAGCTTAGTAACATCTACCAAAACCCCTATAATGACATTTTGTGTAAAAAAAACATATAACATATGTGACCAAAATGTTAAATAATGAATGAAATTACTAAAATAATCACACAAAGCTGAAAGCTCATTTGCATGGGAGTATCTACTACGTGTGTACCCCCATTTTTGCGACCGGAGATGTGGTACCTATGCGGGTGGGTACTCCGTGACTACTTAACAGGTACTTCAAAGGTACTCCCATGAAGAAATTAGTTGTGTAGCACAAAAATAGTAATTTCAGGAGAGAAAATTCTTACTGAGAGAGTGTTAGTTCATTAAAAACAAATAAGGCAACGGCAAAATCTCAATATCGAAAAACAATTGAGGGTGTGTGTCTTAAAGGTGCTTGCGCTTGCTTGTTCCCATCGTCTTTCGTCTTTGGGACCCCGACATTCCCGGAAAAAGTATCAATTTCGCTATCAGATGAAAGGCCGTATTTTTCCCATTTTTGCCTGAATTTCAT
Organism: Ophioderma brevispina; assembly: GCA_023653785.1. Taxonomy (NCBI): domain Eukaryota; kingdom Metazoa; phylum Echinodermata; class Ophiuroidea; order Amphilepidida; family Ophiodermatidae; genus Ophioderma; species Ophioderma brevispina. The sequence continues at coordinate 107,291 of JAMKCH010079561.1, forward strand.
TCTTCAAATCCATCTCTTTCTCAGATATTGGACACACTTGCGGTTTTAATGGTAAACCGCAATAGTAGCACAGTAGTGAATAGGGCCTGCAGTATCAGGCATTCAGCAAGAAAACCCAAGGTGTGTGCCCATGATATTTGTGGGTGGTCGCCATATCAAATGTTAGGTTCTCATATCAGAGAACACGATACACTTAAATCGGAACAAGCACGTTTAAAATAACGGACATTGCTGTGATATTTAAGCATTTTTTCCAGGTGAGTTTTTGAAGGTCTCTCTTTACCGCATACCTGTTTTAAGACGACAACAATCTTCAGTCGGTGTTTTGTACGCTTAATCCAAAATTTTCACAGAAGCGTGTACAGGAGCTTCGAAGGTCGTGATGTGTTATTATGTTTATTAACCTAAAATTGTCCATGTTGTGAGGGCGTTGCCTCGTGCTTCAGCAACATTTTCGAAGAGCTACTGACAAGAGGAATGGTATGAAGAATGAGATTTATGAGGTTTTAAAACAAATACGCACTCAATAGACAATACTATCCCACTAATACTCTACCTCCAATTACACCAAGGTTCGTCGTCCTAATAGACGTTTCAAATCGAATCTTGGTAGAATCCTCGGATTAAGCTCGTTTTCCCCTACAGAAAGAAGAACGAAACACAAACAACAATTTTTCCTTAACAGACAGTCGCCTGCGGCTATCAATCCCCATCTTGAAACAAGAAGACTTGCGTAGCAGAATAGGCCATAGTTAGAAGCAAATTTTAATTTTAATGACATTGGTGTTTTCACTGAAATACTAATTTCAACTGTTCTGACGGACATACCGGCAATTTTTAACCAAAACACGTCCAAGAATACAACGCTAGGTAATCTTTTGAGAATTATTTTATGTCTGCGGGTAAATTATAAGAGTGGACTTTGACCCGCGCCCCGCGTGCCACGAAAGATCTGTCAGAAAATTCTGTCAGTAAAACATGACCGTTGAACTATTTGATATTTGCACATGACGGCGGGATGATAATACAAAGATTCATGCATCAGTAATAAGTAAAGAAAACACCTATACAAATGTGTCCGTATAAATGTGTTGCTTTCATCAAAAGTTAATTGGACAGTAATGAAGCGCGAAAATGCTGTGCAAACCGCTATGTAGGTTAGCCTCATGCTATCTTTGGTAGACAGCTAGAGTGTAGCTTTATGTCCTATACACCGCTAAAAAGATCTGGTCATATAGTCCAGAATCTATTCATATTCGACTAGAACACCTTATGTCCGAGGGACAATACTCTATCAAATTCACTAGAATGTTCTTATCAAATAAATGACCTGAATTTTATAAATTAAAAAAAGAAAAAACCTAAAAAATTAAAAATACTGTTATATATGTGCGCTAGGATGGAATCGAACTTGCAACTTTCAGTAACTATAGAACGACTCTATACCAGACTGAGTTACGTCAATGTTGTCATTAGAGCATTAGATTACATCCATAAGTGTTAATTTTAATCGCGGTCATCGAACTAAGAGCTCTCTATTAGAAAAATCGTTATGAGTGCATTAGATGATGGAGGTAGAAGAGAAGGAGAAGCTCTTCCCTAATTGCATTACGCAACGCCGATTATCCCAATTCTTCACTTGGCACCTCATGTAAAAGCATAGACCAACAAGGCCACTTCCCCTCGGCAGGGAGTACTCTTACATGTTCCATGATCATCGACGACAGAAGCGGGGCACGCTTAGTTGAACAAGATATGACCTGTGCGCAGAAAGGTATATCCCCGATGCGCAGTGGTTTCTTTACATGTGGATACGAAAAAACAAAGAGATTGGAGTCGATTACAGCCGAATTCGAGTATTCAGTCCAAAAAAAATCGTAATAGCATGTTCCTAAGATTAGTTACATTGATTTTAGTTTTGAAACCTTGGATGTTTTGAAACGCCGTATTTCTTAAAGTATGATATTTTGAGACGAAATCTAACTTGAATTGGGAATAAAAATGCCGTACTTACAATGACACCAACCTTGATAGTGCCCGGAGTTGCTCGTTTTTTTCTCAATTTGGTCCCGAAAGTTGGTCATATTTACCACAGAATTGTAATGTTAGTAAGCAGATAATGGTAAAAAATGTGCATTTTTGTTTAAAAGCATCAAATTTTGGCAGAGAGGTAGAGAATTAACTTTGGAAAACAATTGATATGGAACCCCCTACACAGGTCAAGTTCAATGTCACATAGAGGTCACAAATGGTCAATTTAGGTCAAAATACATTAAAACATGCAGAATAGGTTGCATAACTCTACCCTCATAAACATTCTCCTGGATCTATTTGTGACATACATTTCGACTTAATCGAAAACGGTCTTCTTCATTTAACGGGACATGGAGGGCGAGAATTTATGAGGATACAAATTTGTATAAATTTGCGCTGTGGTTTGTAGAATATCAACCGAGGACATTTTTCAGGTTATGGAACAAAAAACAAAACACTAATTTTTGAACTCCCCTGCGTCCTGATCGGGCCCATAAACAAGCATACTTGGATATCTGTCATGCACAACAAAAATACAAAGCATTTAATTACCCGAAGATGGCTTTTTACGGTTATGGTCCCTCCAGGTTTGATTTATATATTGGTAAAATTGTTTAAAACCTGGTAGGGGATATTTTGCTGAAATGTCCTCTATCTCTTTAAGCTTAATACCTTAACATAACCATGAACCTTTCATTGACTAGATACAGGGGCATAGCTCAATGGGGATACACCATTTCGGTGGATTTGTTTGAAATAACAAGTCAATATCACATTTTGATCACCAAAGCCACAAAATGGAACAATCGATTTAATCTGCTCCTTGATAACTGATTTATTCATGGATATTCCTACAAAACATAATACTAATGAAATAGATTTTGATTAGGCCCTACATTGCAAATAACAACGTACAACGAGATCAATGTTATGCTGAATGCATGTGCATCAACTTTGCATCGATGTACATTACAATGCTGTGGTAAATATGGGCGATGGGGACGTCCATTTAACAAGATTTTGTACACGGACCCATGTGCTTAAAACATGTATTTTCTCTGAAGTGAAAATCGGATATCGCCAAGAGTCTCATTTATTTCAAACCAAAATGTGGCCAACTTCGGGACAAATGAAAAATGGCAACTTCGACACTGTGAAGTTTGGTGCCATTGGTTTAGATACTGCATTTTCTTCCCAATTCAACTTAGATTTTTCTCCACATATACCGGCGCTACAAAACATTCAATTTTTTTAAAAGCCGAAATTACGAGTAAAAGTAACATCTTAGGAACATGCTACCTCGCTTTCTAATAAATGAACACAAATGATCCGAAATGACCTTGATTTACCTTGAAGATGATTGACGGTGACGTGGTTCCATGTCTAAAAATAATCAATACTCAGTATTTAATTGTAAACATTTATGCCAAGTTTCATGCTTTTATAAAGAAATGCACAATTCTTACAATATCTGCTTAACTATGTACATCGATGCAATGTTGATGTACATCCTATCAGCATCAATATCGATCTCGTGTTGTATTGTTCCAATACAATAGTTTTACGACCTGTTTTACGAGGGCGGCGATGATCATCGGTCAAAGGGATTTGGGAAGAGCTTTCTCCTTCTCTCCTACCTTCATGATTAGATCAACGGATGCTTAACATGAGTGGCACCACATGTGTACAGTCGTGGGGCAATACTCCAAAACACGAATTTATAGAGGGCGTAATGTACTCTCGTCGCAGGGGAGGGCAGCCAAGAAATCGCCAATTTTAAATATCGCAATTGGTTTAACACGTAAAACCGAAATCTTGACGACAAATTCTGAAATCTGTATATGTTGTCAAGGAATATTTTCTTATTCTAAAATTGTTGGAGCTGAAGAATCAACTCCACTTTAAGGGTTATTTTTTATTTTTTTGTACTAATAACAGACGAGAACATGTTGTTTCTATCTGTAAAATCTACATGTGTGTTTATGGATAGATGAAAATATTTACGTCATATCGAGGGTTGACAAACAGAAAGACGTAACTCAAACTGAAAAGAAATATTAAAGAATTTCTTTAATTCTGCTGTTCATAATTAAAAATTGTTCTTTGTTTATATAATGTTTGCTTACAGTACCATATATGAGCTTTATGAGATGTTTACATATTGAGTAATGAATAGATTTGCTTAGTAGAAAATATTAAACATCGCATTTCTCAAAAGCAGTATTACAGCAGAATTAAAGAAATTCTTTAATATTTCTTTTCAGTTTGAGTTACGTCCTTCTGTTTGTCAACCCTCGAATTATACTCAATAAGATAGGCCTAACGAAAGGCGATATGAGCAGAAATTGCAGAAAATGTTTTCTGGAGGCTTACCCACGTTTGGTGTAATGGTAGTTAGGTCTGGTAAAAACAAGGCCTAGAGTGCATAGCAAGTACAATACTCTTAAGGTCCGTTCATACTTCACTGCATTGTAGTGCAGTGCTGCAATGCAGCCTACCAAAATCACTTGCAGTATTGCAATGCAATGCAGTACTGCAACGAAGTTAAAATTATTTTAACTGGCGATGCAGCAAGATGCAGTGGGGTGCAGTCAGTGGTGCAGTATGGCAATTTTCCTGCGATACTTTGCTAGTTCACTGCAACGTACTGCAACCCGTGACCTGCAATGACCTGGGTTGACCTGCAGTAAATCGATTAGGAGTGCAGCGGAAGTGACGGAACATTGCAGTAAATTTACTGCACAGCAATGCAATGCAGTGGGAAGTCTGAACGGACTTTACAGTCATAGTAGAAAATAGTGACTTTCGATTCATGTGATATAATAGGCCCCGGAAAGAGACCATTGCGACAACTACAGGTCTCAATTTTGTTTTTAAAAACCTTTATAAAGTTGTATTACTTGAATTAAAATGGTTTAAGCAAAAAATGCCATTATTTATATAAGACAGATCTATTTCTTTCCGACCTCCGAAGATCATCATGTCCCCTTTATTGTGGAAATATCACTGCTATGGCCTATACGTACAACCATATTTATACCTTTTTCAATTGGAAATTTCTATTGTGCACACGGCCCTTTCCCCTTTAAAGGAATTTTTTATTTATCATTCGACCTACTTATTGTTCCCTCCCGATCCCTTTGATCTCGCGCTCTTGTCTATCATTTTGATTAGACATTCACATACCTGGGGGTAATAAGGTACAATATCAGAAGTTTTGCTCTGATGATTCATTCGCTGGAGTGTAGTAAGCTCAGCCCCTCTAACCTGAGTATGTGTTCAACCGACGCCTCTACTAGAAGATTATTTCTTCTGCTGTTTCTTTTCTGCTCCCCATGTTTCCACATAGAGTATAGTAGTTCTAATGTTAAATTTAAGATAATTTTTAATATTAAAAAAAAACTGGAGGAATACATTAATGCTTGGAACACGTGCAACGTGACTATTATTCTATACGACGGCATTTACTTCAACTAAAGGCTGTTGGTTAACACAATCTTCACCTTTTAATACAAATATAGTTAATAAATTATATGATTATTTTTGCACAGTAGTTAGTTGACCTTTACGGTTCTCTTAATATTTAGGTATTCATGCAAGAAATATTACGACTGTGTCTTGGAGAATGTGGGGCTTTGTCTTTGTGATACTTGCAAACATGAAACCCCTTTGCTGAAATTACGATAAAGTAGTGGCCAATGAAATTTTAATGAGCTTGATACTTTGCGAAGAACATTAGAAAACTACATGTCCATCCGAATAAACTCTTTAAAAAATAATTTTAAGTATTCCGCTTTATAATGCCTGCTAAAAATAAATTTGTAGCGAACAATATCAGACTTGATTATACATTATTGACAGTCTATGTTAAGGTTCATAACTAAAGTGTTAATGTGGCTAATATTAATAATATGTTCAGTAGAGGGCTGTTCGTTCAAATCACATTAGCACTGCTTGACCATTGGATGACATTTGTTTTAATGCCGATAGGGCATTTCATTAACGGGGGTTTTGAGTTCCATTACTACTAGTGTTTCGTCTGTAAAGATTTTAAATAACCGTGGAAGGAAACACAGATGAGTTTGTCGGTACCTTTATTTTTTAATTAGCTCTAACCTTTATCCCTCGTCTTACCAAGCCAAGCCTTTTTTTGTTTTGTTAGCACACAAACAACAACAAAACGTTGACCAAAGGGGGGGGTGTTACCCCCACCTCGAGAATTTTTTTATAAGGGCACCCGATGCTTATGATTGTGATACCAGTGGATAGCTATGGTCCTCCTCTTTCGATTGATACCAAAATAAATACTAACATACCTAGTATTGGAAGTTGCGTCCACAATGACGTCATCAAGTCCGCGAGTCGGCGCAAATTGGCATTTTTCACAGAAATAGGCGAAAATCAATTTTGCGGCTAAAAAAAAAAAACGGTAGAATACATCGGATTTTTCATGCGGTTTTCCAGCTCTAAAAATGATGGCCCCAATTGTGCTAGTTTTAACATAAATATAGAGTTTTAGTTAGACCATACTGGCTGTGGCATACTATTTTCAAGAAATCCAGCATAAATATCCTTGGGTTGCAACCATCCCCCCTTACCCTTCGACTTTGGCGGCATACCCTAACCCCGTTGAAGTACTCCTCACATTTTTTTCCCTAAATGACCGAAAGGATGAAGAGAAAAGAAAACATTACCTAGAAGCTTTTTACGATTTTTTTTTTTGAGTCGTTTTTAGCGCACCGGGGCGAAGTTCGGAAATTAGGGGTAACCCCCCCCCCCCCCCCCTTTGTAAGACGAGGGTTATAATCTAAGTCCGAATTATGGAGCACTCAGGTCGTGTATATAAAAACGCATCTTTCCTCGCCTAAACTATTGTTAGCCTGCCTGCTGTGACGTATTAGGTACCGTGGTATAATTATGCACATCGAATTGACGCACATTTCTTATCTTTACACTTTGGTGTAAATGGTAGTTAGTCTCTGGTAACAACGCCTATATTGCATACAGTGTACAATACTCTTAAGGTCCTTCATACTTCCTTGCATTGTAGTGCCTGCTGCAATAAAGGCGCTACACAAATCACTTGCACGTAATTGCCATGCAATGGCATACTGCCCCGAGTTAAGATTATTTTACTGGCGATGCGCAAGTATGCAGTGGTGTGGCAGTCCAGTGGTCGCAGTATGCGATTTTCCTGGCTATCTACGACGAACTAACAAAAGAAAATAACATGTCAGATAGGGGATAAAATGAACAAAGAAGGAAGAGGAGGATTAGGTAAGTAGGGGGAACGCATCGATGGTTGTGCAAGACAGGGCCGAATGTTTTCGGGAAAAATGGTATGAGTGTTCAGAGCGGGGTCGTGAATGGAAGCGCGTGACTTGGTGTGGCGAGCCGAAGAGGAAATGATGAGAGGAGTATGATTCAGAGAGTGTCTTGACGGAGAGGGGTGAGCAGAATACCTAGGGGAAGAAAGGATACTGCAACCCCCGTGACCTGCATGACCTGGTTGACCTGCAGTACATCGATTGGAAGTCTCAGCGGAAGTGACGGAACATGGCAGTGGGGGGGGGGTAAAAATTTACTGCACATCATGCAATTCAAGTGGAATTCTGAACGGACCTTTAGCAAGTCATAGTAGAAAATAGTGACTTTCGAGTCATGTGATAAATATATTATCCCCTGTAAAGAATACCTGGTCGACAACTACAGGTCTCTCAATTTTTTTTTTAAAAACCTTTATAAAGTTGTATTACTTGAATTAATCGTTTATAGCACCAAATGCCATTTTATATCCAGACATGATCTATTTCTCCTTCCGACCTCCGAAATCATGATTCTTTATTGTGGAATATCATCACTGGATGTCCTATAAGTACACCCTATGTATACTTTCAATGAATTTCTATATAGAAAAAGATCCAAATTTAAATTTTAAGGATTTTAATTTATCATTCGACGCTACTTATTGTCCCGCCCTTTGATCTCGCCTATCGTGTCTAGCATTTTGATTAGACATCACATTAACCCTGGTTATAAGTACATATGCATGATCGTTTGCTCTGATGATGGCATTCGCTGTAGTGTAGAAGCTCAGCCCTCGAAACTGATATGTGTTTCAACACGGATCCTCTACTAGAAGAGTATTTTCTGCGCCCCATGTTGTACCAACATCGAGTTATAGTTTCGATCGGTATAAAGATAATTTTTAATATAAAAAAAACTTGAGGAATACATAATGCTGGAACAAGTGCAACGTGAAAGGTTATTCTACGCAATTACTTTTCAAAAAGGCTGTGGTTCACACAATCTCACGCTTTTATACAATATATTATAAATTATATGAATTATGTTGCACATTCGGTAGTGACAACTTTACGTTATCTCTTTCATGTTAGTATTCAATGCAAGAAATATTACGACTGTGTCTTGGAGAATGTGGGGCTTTGTCTTTGTGATGATGCAAACATGAAAAACCCCCTTTGCTGTAAAAAAAAAAAAAAATATCATATCGAAATAATAAATAAAAAAGATAGCTCCCCCTCTCTCTTCCGTGGTATCTCCCTTCGTTGCCCTGCCTTTCCTTCGCTTCCGCTAATTTTCTCTACCCCTTTTCCCCCCTTTCCCTCTCCCCACTCTTTACCCTATTTTCGCCTTCTTCGCTTTCCATGCTCTGTCTCCACCTCACGCTTGTGTAGCTACCACTCTCACCTTTATTTCCTTTTGTCCATCTCTATTAAGGTCCTCCCCTCAGTTTGTTCATATGTTTGCCTACTCTATTTTATTCGTCGTTTCAAACGAGTACATTTAGAGGACTGCTTACGCATTCGTCATGCACCTTGTTTATGCAATAGCATTTCATTACGGGGGTTTGAGCTTTTCCACATACTACTAGTGGTTTCGTCTGTAAAGATTTTACCCGTGATGAACACCAGTCGAAGTTGTCGTAGCCTTATTATTTATTACTCAAACCCTTTACCCTCTTCTACCAAGTACTTTTTTGTTACAAATTACAACACGTTTATCAAAGGGGGGGGTGGTTACCCCCCCTCAGAATCTTTTTATAAAGCTCCCAATGCTATGATTGTGATACCAAGTGGATCAGTATGTCCTCCTCTTTCCCTTGATACTAAAACATAGCTAACTACTAGTATTGCTTCACCATGACGTCATCAAGTCCGGCTAGTCGGCCAATTGCATTTTCTATAGAAAATAAGCGACAATCCAATTTTGCTCTAAAAAAACCGTAGAAATATTCGGATTTCATGCTGTTTTCAGCTCTTAAATTATGGCAAATTGGCTAGTTTTAACATAAATATAGGTTTTAGAGCCATACTGGTGCAGAATTTTTCCAAAATCCATCATAAAATATCCTTGGGTGCAACCACCCCCTTAACCCTCGACTTGGGCGGCATACCCTAACCCCGTTGACGTACACCTTCCATTTTTTTTTCACCTAAAATGACCGAAGATGAGAGAACTTACCTAGAAAGCTATTTTATTTACGATTTTTTTTAGCGTTTTAAACGCACCGGGGCGAAGTTCGGTAGGGGTACCCCCCTCCCCCCCCTGGTAAACGAGGTTATAATCTAAGTTCTGAATATGGAGCACCTCCAGGGTCGTGTATTAAAACGCATCTCTCCTAGCCTAACTATTGTTAGCCTGCCTGCTGTGACGTATTCGGTACGTGTATACTTATGCAATGAATTGAGACGCACATTTCTTATCTTTACACTTTGGTGTAACTCTTCCCTTTAAAACCTTCTGTTGGTGCCAAAATTGACAGTGTCGATGATACCAGCGCAGCAGCAGAGACGAAACTACCCAGTGAGAGACCGAAAAAAATTGACGTTTATACCTTTTTTTAAATGTTTTCGTGCATTCATATTTAAATATTTGTGTAGAGCACACCCTATAGAGACATGGACAAATCCATCATTCTTCAATGTTGCGAAGAACTTATTTTTTTATAATGAGAGTTGTTATCGTTGAAGCATGACCTTCGTGGGGGTAAAAAATGGGTGGCCACATTTGCGCACGCCCTTAATCGCTCCCAGTTGAATTCATCAGCCTTGACGGAATAAAGTGCACGTGATACTGTCTTTTCTTCCATCATGGCTCCTGAATTCAACTGGGAGCAGATTAAAGTGGTTGCTCGCATTGTTGCTACCCGTACAAATTACAAGCAGACTTCACAGACAACGCAATTCGTCCGGGTTAATATATTTCTAAAGATGTACAATTTTAAGACATCTAACCATTTTCGTGTGCATTTTCTGCCATAAATGTTTTAAATTGAAATGAAGCCTTGTAGCCGTCAGATCACATCTTCTTCTTGATCTTCCTATGTATCATCCGTTAATTTCTCTCGTAATTACAATCCATTATAGCAATATCGTCTCTACAAACGAGTGTCTTGCGCACGACCCTTTCAAATAAAGCTGCTGTATTGCTTCATGGGAATAATCTCCAATTAGTCTGCATTTGGACAGGCCAGATCTATTCATCACTTTCTCATGGATTATAGAGTGCAGTGCACTTTTCTACGACGTCTCTATCCTTCAAAAAGGCACTGCTTACTATATTTATACTATGTTTAGGGCGCGAATCCAGGGAGGGGCGGAGGGCGCGCCCCCCCCGGGATTCTGCAAACTCTGCAAATCCGCCCGTTTTGGAGCATTGGACAATTTCCGCCTTTCAGCCCCCCGGAATTTTGACGTTGTTCAAATCCTGGTCCGCCCCTGTTAATTTATCATCGATCTCATTTCGAAAGCACATTACGTAGACACCCTTCCCTCTAGCATAAGCTTCGTTCTTATAAAATGTTGAGGAAATTGGGCGCTCCCTTACAGGTAGCTGGAAATTCCAATTCAACCCATATATTTCATCCGTGACACAAACCAAGGCCTTGTGTATTGAATCACTTTTTTTTCGTTGATGAAAGTAATTACAGATAAGGGAGATGGATTAAAGGGAAGAAGACACTGCGCCTTGTGAGCAGCGGGTGAACAACACGTTTGGCGTGATTTCGTGCAGATTGAATTTCACATTTTTTATGATATCACCTTCATCATATATTTTGTCATTCATTCATATCGAGTCGTTGCTTATGCACGCCAGCCGGCACTTGCTGCTATAGCGTATCGTCCCCATCTTTAGTTGCCTGGGGTGATTTTTTGTCTTTCCCTCTTTATGTCCTTTCTTTTTCTTAAAGGAATGTGTTAAGTCATGTTGCGGAAAACATTATCTTTCTTTAATTAGCTTTTATTTCATTCACATACAATTCAATCAGCCGATTATAAACATTTCAAAAACATGTCCATAGATTTCCCTCATGTCACGCTTGGGATTTGTTTATGAAAATGATTAGAGAATGTTCAAACCGACTGCTCTGAACATTCCTACGATAAATCTTCGAAGGCATTTTTCTTGGATTTGTCAACAACAAGCTGGTAAGTCATTTGAAGTGTGCCGATGAAACTCGGCAACGTAGTTAGTGACCTTTTTTTTAATGGTGAATATAAATGACAACTGTAAAAACATCGAGTTGTTATCTCCAATCATGACGAATTAAAGAAGAACAACAACGCTAGTAAAGCGCACGTGACGACGCTGCGAGTCGGATCGCTGAACTTGATTATATAACCTATGTAGAACAAGCGAGTACATTTCATGTTCTCCAATTTTTCACAATCGTCCTGGAACTATGTTGCCGTGGTATGCGCTACCGCATATGTCACTGGCCATGTCGCGGTTCCCGATGCTCGACTATATGAATAATAGACTCGCCAAAAAGTTAGCCGATTTCTGCTAATTTAGACATGTTCAATCAAATATATCTTATAGTACCTGGACTATTAGTTGGCACGGCGGTCAGGTCTAAGCGTTCGGGACGTCCACTCTATCGAGTTTCATCTCGCAGTGCTATATAACACTCGTCTTATGGTCATATAGATGGCAAACAATATAGTCGATTGCAATGCCGTAACTTTTTCATAACCCCTTTGTGAAATCGGTGTCCGTATCAGTAACAGCTCGGGGTGTGGATATAGATGAACTCTTAATTTTATTTTAGAAGCGGGTCCTGGTCCTGGTCATGGAATCATTTTATTTTTCCTGTCTTTTACCATTCCTTTCTGGTTTTCCTCTTTCGGGTAATCATTAGCGGTTCACGGCTATGTTGATTTGAACAGTTATATACTTTGTGACACGTACTAGTCTTAAGCACGAGACTTTCAGTCCTTGCTAAGTCTAGAGTGACCGGTCTAGTCCGCAAATAATTAAAATGGCCCAACATAGTCAAGCATCGACTATTGCTATTGCTGTTAGAACTTAATTTCCAATCGCTGTAGCAGGCTCCTCAACCTCTTGGTTAGCTGTTGATGTGTATAAAGGAATAAACACTCGATTCTTCACCCCGCTCTAACACTCACGACTGCTAATTTTCCAGCATCATCTTGATCGTTTGGTCAATACATAACCTTTTTATTTCTATTATCGAGACCTCTAATTGACCTCCAGCTCTATGTAGACATGAATGGCACGCTCAGTGCGCCGGGCGGGCAAAACCTCCCTATATCGATGCGATGAACGTTTCCTAGTTACACAAACAGGATGCCACACACTATATGTAGCGATTTTAATAAAGCGTATAATATTACAGGTCCGGCGGACTATCAGCCAGACAGTTTTGCCCATTAAAAGTATTTCGCTGTACATTTAGCATCTGTTAGAATGTTAAAATGCGCTTCACCGGGCAATTCGCTACACCGAAGCGTACAGGTTCACAGTATGCAGTCATGCTCCCATGTCTGTGTTTTTGATGTCTGTTGGCGAGAAAGCGCAGCAGGCCGACATTTTATTCCGGTAGCTACCTGCACCTTGAAATGCAACACCTGTCAATACCATGGAGTTATAGGACAGACTTGTCTTACAATAAGTGTTTTATATAATGTCTTTAGGCAGGACTTAATGTCTCCAGTGTTATTAATTGGATACTAGGACGCAGTCTTACTGCAGACTGTTACTGTAAAGTGTAAAAATGTTGAATAATTTAACAGTTGATAAACGCAAAGCGGAGTATATTTCACCCTACAGGGTGGGTAAGGTTACTAAACTTAGGATTTACTCAACAGAATCAACATTGAGCAAAAATATATGTTTCGCGTGTATCCCGGCAACATTTTCGAGTTATTCACATAGAAGACAGAACCATACACTGGCCATGATTTCTTACATACTATAACTATCAGTCATATTATGGTTTTACTACCTGTATGTGTTAATACCATTTCTCATACAGAAATTGGGGTTGGCTCTAGAACAATTGTCTGTGCTTCGGGTTACCGGCACACGTTGGTTTTTTTAACTCGCATGCGTGCATTTAGGTCAAGATCGCTAAGACTACGGTTAGCCTCTATAGAATGTATCAAGTTGGTGTTAAAGGCCAGGTAAACTGGCCAGTTGGCCACAATGACATTACGTTGTGCAACTGCTGTTGCCCATTGATTCAACTGGGAACTACTATACTGGTGTTTATGCCTGACTTCCTTCGGTTTATTACGCTTCACGCCCTACCTGTATTTAAAGTACAACTCGGGCAGGTCCTTTTCTCTCATAAATGAATAACTTTGACGCGTACCACAGGTCATGTATATTAAGCCACATAACGAGGAGTGTACAGTTGATACCTCAAACACTAAGCGTATCCATTCGACCCTTTTGTTTCGTCGCACACCAAAGCACTACAACGGTAGAACAAGCCAGAGGTGATTTATTTTGTGTGATCAATGCATTTAAACTCCGAGCATTTCAATGGGGATCTGGCGCCCTCATTATTTTACAATCGCGTTTTTCTTTTGCATATCCTATCTCTGAGTCAGTCTTTGAAGCAATGAGAAATAATGATAACAACTTACCCAAGAACGAAACGTCAATTCTTAACAACTCACAACTATTTAAAAAAAGTCAAAACATTGTCATGAGCTCATTTAGTCCGTTTTTTCTGTAGGTCAAGTACACAAGATCGGGAGCTCCGAATTGTTCGCAGCAAAGATTCCTATCACGGTGTAACCCAGAACGTAGGCTACTCCATGTGTACTCCTTAGCGCTATCCACGGGTACCCTTGATGCATTATTGATGGCATTACCTACACACCTTAAGTAGTTTGAAGTACACAAAGCCATTGGATGGTGCAGCTATGTTCACTTATGCGTAACTATCCCATAGTTACTCTGCAGTTGCCTGATAGGTAAATGACAGGTACCCATGCAAGCCACCAGTAGTGGAGTACCTCTGCAGCTACTCCACTCCCCTATAAGTAAATCTGAATCACCAAAAAACCCTATAGGCCTAATGACATGTGTAAAAACACATAACGTATGTGACCAAAATGTTAAATAATGGATGAAATTACTAAAATAATCACACAACGCTGAAAGCTCATTTGCATGGGAGTACCCATGCAGGTACTTTCGCATGGGGTGACTAGTGGTTAAGCTACTGCTTGTGTACCTAGGTGGATGGTTACCCCCACTTTTGCGATGTGGTACCCATGCGGGTGGGTACTCCGTGGCTACTTAACAGGTACTTCAAAGGTACTCCCATGAAGAATTGGTTGTGTAGCACAAAAATAGTAATTTCAGGACAGAAAATTCGTACTGAGAGAGTGTTAGTTCATTAAAAACAAATCCAGCTACGCCAAAATCTCAATATCGGAAAAGAAATTGAGGATGTATGTCTTAAAGGTGCTTGTTCCCATTTTCTTTGGGACCCCGACTTTCCCGGAAGTAGTATAAATTTTGGTACCAGATGAAAGGCCGTATTTTTCCCATTTTCGCCGTGAAATTTCAGTCTTCCAATCCATCTCTTTCCCAAGATAGACACTAACAACTGCCGTTTTAATGGTTAACCATCAATATTAGCACAGTAGTGAATAGGGCCTTGCAGTATCAAGCATTCAGGAACAAAACCGCAAGTTTGTTTCCCATGATACTTGGTGAATGGTGGCCATGTGCAAGTGTTAGGCTCTCATATCAAGTAGAGAACGCGATACACTTAAAGCGGCACTAGCACATTTTCACAAAATATGAAATTTCTTCAATTTGCTCTCAAATGATACTCTAGGCCATTGGAAAAACAGAGAGATATTTTACACATAAAAATAACATACCCCAAAACAGATAGGGACATTGATATGAGGATAAAGACATCCAGGTAATTTGTAGGCCAACTTTTAAGATTTCCATAACTTTAATCAACAAATGTGTATATTACATGACTATTTTTGACTTGTACTCACTGATATTAAAACCACAAAGGTTATAGACCAATCAAACAGTGTGCATAGCGTGGGAAACATGCATACGGCGTGCGTGTTCTTGTGTTAAAAGCCATTTTCGTCGTCTGCTGAATTTAACGTCGCCGGCGACGTTAAATTATAAAATCGTTCTGTTTACCAATAAGGAAGCTGATTTGGTCTTACTCATTTCGGGTGAGGGCTTTTGTATATAAAAGCTTTTTTTTTTTTTTTTTTTTTTTTTTAAGATAAAATATGCAAATATAACTATTTACGAATGATATATGAAATTATTATTTGCCATACTGAGAAACACACTTTGTTAGCTAACGAATTC
>JAMKCH010079568.1:0-20410 GCA_023653785.1 Ophioderma brevispina
GGGACCGCACAAGACGATCACGAGGAAGAGTTTAATTGATCAAGACAATCACTGAGGAGAGTATTCAATTGATCAATATCAAGAGTTGCGAAAACACGTGAGGTTTTTATCAACCTTCATTGGAGGTGGTTTAACATACCGCACAGAGCAAATGACAATGAGATATCCGAATACCACATAGTATGGACCAAACAATTTGACCAATATCATATCACAGTCGAGTTATCACAAATCAATGGTGTGACCATGTTATGTAAGGTCCCATGGACCTGTTGCAAAAGCCATACGTAACAACGTGGTAAAGAAACGTTTAGAATCCTTTATAGGGAATTATCAACATGAACATTAAAGTCACCGAGATGACCAATTGGCCAGGGTAGTACAAATGGTCGTCAAGAAGTTTGCTTAATTCCAGTCAAAACGAGAAGTAAGAAGGCAATTGGTAGCAGACGGAGTGGGTCGATACACCGCCAAATTGAACAGACTTACATTTTTTGGTCAGTGACACGAATATGAGTAATTGTTCAAAAGTAATGTTTCAAAACCAGTAGGTAATCAGTTTCAATTAGGGTTCTTGAATAAAACACCAATACCACCAGGTTCATCATTATTATCACGTGGATGGTTGATGAAATCATGGAACCAGAGAAAAAGCGCACCTAAACGGTCGAAACCTTGTTGTCAAGGATTACATAAATCTGCCACGCCACTCAACTATCAATCTGACATCCCTTGATGATCACCTCATAAGAATACCAACTGAAATAGGCGATATCCATAATGAGCAATTAAAGCCATCTGGAGAATCAAGTCTACAAGAGTCCTCTTTAGGCAATTGGAGTAAACCAAAAGTCCTCCAAATGAAAACGAAAGCTCCCGCAATGCTCAAGACAACAACGAAAATTAAGGCGTTTGAAGAAAGATACCAAGCCGCCAATACAACCAAGCCCTGAGATATGGAAATAAGGTGTGTGACATGACAGGAAATGATCGAGCTGTCAGGATTTTTATTAGGTTGGCAATTAGCATCAGGGGGTAGGACATGCCCATTGCCTAACAGCAACAGCAATTCAAAACGGCATCAAACTTCCAAGTGCTAGTCTGTTTCAAAGACTTAACGGTAACGGTAGGAGGGCGCGTTTACGCATATCGAACGGTTTACCAATGCAACTGTACTAAAGACTAGGCCTGGGTTCACGAATATTTAAATCTAAATGACTTGTTTAAATTTGGAAATTACAACTATTTTGCATCGGGGTTTAATCCACTAACCCCGACGGATTTTGAAGTCAATAATTTTTTCCTTAATTTATCATGATTTACTAAGATTTTCGACAAAGGTTTAAGGATGATTTTTTAAGTTCACTGGGACCGAGAGACTGCCATAGTAAATCCACGTAGCAGTTCCACAAATTCCGTTTTGAAATCCCAATGCCCCAACCGAGTAGATCGTGTCCTACGCCCCCCCCCCCCTGATTAGCATCTGTGAATCAACGGGGCCCCCACTCAGTTGTCCACTCGGATGCTGAACCCGCTCAACATCACTCGCTATCTTGGTTGGTGATGACACTTCGGCTGTGTCGCCTCCGATTTTATGCATTTTGTTTAGTTGGCATCGCTTTATATTATGTTCGGAGTAACCTGATTAAATTATGTGCAACAAAACCAGTTAGCATTCAGCCCTTGCGTTATCCTCTTGAGAAGTAAGTACAACTGTAATCTTACAAGTGCACTCAGCTAATTTGAAAAATGATTTCCTTAAGCTCGTACTACGCTTAATAACAAAGTAAGTGAAACTAGTGCTGAACTCACAATAAAGAAATACATTTCAGAGGGTTCATGGAGAAATATCAGGATGTGTGGAACATAAAGAAGCACTAACTGAAATGATCAAGATGCCAAAAAGAATGGGAACCAATGTGAAAAGGCTGACCTGCAAATGCATACGTACTGTACCACACAACCTTGTGCAGTTTGCTTTAGAGTGGTATGGTGTTCATAAGTGTCAAAACAAGATGGAACAACTGACTGGAAACCAGTGCATTATAGGAGTCTTCCAAGGTTGCCCACTCTCTTGCATCCTGTTCTTGGCCGTCTTCAATATGTGTATTGATCTCCTAGACAGTCCAAACACCTCGGGTATAGCATGAGTGGATTGGACATCACATATGCATCTGCCAAATCAGTAAGGAGCCCAGAAGGATACTATCCAGAACTTTTGTAAATAAAGTGAAAAACTTACTCAAGTGGACCACGGACCTGAAAAACCAAGCAAATGCAAGTCTCATGGCATGAAGAAGTTTGTCCACAACGCTGAACAAAAGCGACAAGGATACGTTGCATACGATCCGGCTAGAAATAGAAGGACAGCAGATTGCTTATATCCACAGTCACCCATGCGGTTCTCGGAAGCTGATCTATAATCGACCGAACGGGGGGGGGGGTACATAACATCAGAGACAGCATGGTAAGCACAAAGCTGGCAGAAATGCTTCAAACAACCATGCAAGTCAAAAATGAGTGGGTTATATGAAGCTATGGAAATACAATAATGGGATTGTATCCCAAAAAAAATGACATGGGAGTTCAACTTCACCATCTATAACTTCCCAATTCCCGAATCGAAAATTCTGGAGCTAACTTGCACCAAATACCTGAATGAGAATGGGCAGGTATATCAAGAGATGTAACACCACCAAGAAAAACACCTGCAACTGAAAAAAGCTAACCACTTCAGTAAAATGTATTGCAAGTAACTACCATCAAAACAAGCACTCCAAAAATGGGAGTACACAGGACACTCTTAAGAAAATGCAGGGAAGAAGAAAAAGGACAAAAGCCGATGGAATGGTTGCAAAAATAATTAGAAAAGCTGAAACGCCATATAATTTGATATGAAATGGAGAATAGAGGGTCAGACGGGCAGAGCCGGTCTTGGTTTAGAAAAGGTATTTAGCGGGATTGGCTAATCCGAAACATCGAAAAAATCATCAAAAATTCATATTGTATATTTTGTTTGAACGGCTCTGGATATACGAACATAACCTGAAAGTGGTTGGCTTGAAATCCGTGTATGAAGGCAAACAGTGCTTTTTATCAATTCTGTAATGTCTATACGTGTGGTTATTTCAAAATTACGACTGGAGATCAAAAAAGCCTTTCCCGGTGATATCACGGATTTTCAGCGTGATATTGGACACCATGCCAATACAATTTTGACCTCAAAAACAAAACATGATTGATCTTTGGTTCATTCTGGACTGATGTTAAACCACAATCAGTGTTTAGTGCAGAATTTTTGAGACATCGTCGCTGTATGTCTATTTGCTGGAGGACGGTTATTATGACAAATTTCCCAAAAAAAAAAATACTTGTGTTTTTTCAATATTTGGGGTTTGTTTCTACCATTAAAGCAGTTATATGGAATTGTACAACACTTATCCCCTGATTTATAAGTCAAAAAATGCATTTCCACATATTTTCGATTCTCTCGGAATTATCGCTGCTAATCCCTTAGAAAGAACCAAAATTCGAAAAAAGGACATGAGTCGTCAAGAAAAAAAGGGAGAATGTATCACAGGAATATAGTAAAAAGATGTAGATGAGGAGGAAGACCATGTTGTCTACCTTACGGGAGGCGCAGAAACAAGGGCAGTGGTTGAATTGGGAGGTCTGTCATGACAGATTGATGACCTCCTGGAAGAACTTTTGTATGGCTGGACGAGCAGAGCTGCTTGTAGGTCCACATCAACGCATTCATGATCGACTTCCCTCCCCTGAAGCACTGTGTGGGGCAAGGACCAATCATAGGGACTCTGTCATTTATGTCATCATCGTCATTGCACGCTGTTCCACATCATCAATGGTTGTAGGATAATTACAAAGCGGAGGATACAACTGGCGCCATAACCAAACTCTGAAAGCAATCGCCACATGTGTGGTACCGTACGTCATGGAGGCAAACCAGAAAAGAATCATCACACCCGAGAATCTTAACTCCTCCTACAAATAGCCTGATGTACAACTAGCGAAATTCCAATCTTACACATGCTAATACCTATCCAACCATCATTCTGAAGAAGGCCAATGACGGGATATTCCTGATGTTGAGGACAAATAGTGTTTCCCTTCAGAAAATCACTGAGACAGCTAAAAGACCAGATATCACCAACTTCTCTACCAAAACACAGACGTATCATCTAGACTGACGGTCCTATGAAGGCTAATCTATCCATTGGCATATCTAGAAATAAGTGCAAATACCACTATCTAGTGGCGGACTTTGAAAACAGGGAGGATGGTCTACATACTACTTTCCAATTAAAAGTAGGAAGCGGGCAGTTTCTGCAAGTCATCAGTACAACAAATGGCCTGGCATTCTTGGGCATTCCTATAATGACCAGAGGAAGGCCATAAATGATACAGAAGACAAAAATTGCACTCAGAGCGAAAGCTATGTCATCTGGCTCAGCAGAAGCGTCAAAGGATTCGGACAGATGGAGCTACAAGCAACTGCAGCAATATGCTCTCTGAGGGGAAGTGGAATGGTTGATAGCTCACAAAACCAGGTTTAAGGGGTGTGTGTCTACGTTTTTTTGCCCAATTTTCGATTGTAATTTTTTGATTTACCAAAATGTTACCTAAGCTGTGTAATATCGTATTGTATAGCCCATGTTAAAAAGTTTTTGAAAAAATGGTTAAATATTTTGATTTGTTGGCCATGGTAATGAACAGGGGCTCTGAATGGCTAAACACTTAAACAAACGTAACTGCTTACCAGTAACTTGCAATTACCCAAGGATGGGTAGATAGAAGGTGCATGGGTACAAAGCGCAGAAAACCATGAAGCCGGATTTTTGATATTGGTTGCCAGGGCAACCAGGAGCTGACCAATCATGATATTTTATGCCATAATTCAAAATTGAGCCCTAATCAAAAATCCGGCTTCAGGGTTCACAGCCTTTGGATGCTTTAATATCTGTGCCAAAATTTCCTGTTGAGACGACCTTTCGTTTTGAAGTTACGTTCGTTCCCGTTTATAAAAACCGATTTTCACCATTTGAGATATGAGCGAAATGTAATCGAAAAATTAAAAGTTGCAAAAAAACTATTAATTTGGCCCACCAATTGGAAATAATTGTTCATTTATTTTTATAATATAAATTTAGACATTTTTTGAGTGCCATTTGGTGCAAATTGGGGAAGATCTAATGGGTTTAAATTAATTTTTAAAATACTCGTCTTAAATATCACTGGTGTGGTGAAAATAAAGAATACATAAGAAATGCTGGTCGAGCTGAAAAATTTCGAGTTGGTTGATGCATAAATGAATTTAGTTAATGTTTTAATAAATTAATTTTGAAAAACAAAGCTGTAATATGTGGTTCAATAATAAACAATATATTGCTTAAAAACTCACAGGGTGAGCAGTTTTTTTACATAAAATGTATACAAAAAGCTGCATTCGAACGTGCGAGGACTTGCTTGCTGAAATCGAGCATAAAATTTTGAACGGAATGTCCTATTTTCCTCAAACAAAAAGAAAATGAAAGCTGAAAAGTTTACACTTTCTACATGCTATAATCTCAGACAGAACCATAATCTGACAAAGAGATACTGCGTAAGGTGAATTTTTCCTTACTTACGTCACATTCAGAGGGAGATATATCAGAAATGCTTTTTTTAAAACGGATAAAATATTTATAATAAAAGGAGTTTTCGAGGTGGACAGCGGCTGGTGTTCTTAACAATTGTTGAACTATGTGTATAAGGGGGGTTATTATATTTATGGGGTTCTTGGAATATGATAATAAAAAATTGTTATAATCCAGAAAATGGATAAAGCAATGGCTATTGTGTTGTAGACTGTAATTACAAATGCTTTTTATTCGACTCGCAATCGGACATTCGAGATATGGCTGATTCAAAGTCAATAGTGTACGCGAAATTGGACAAAAATGATTATCTCCGATATGTTATCACTGTGAAAAATTCAAGGGCGTTATATTTTAAGATATGTTAAAAGATATTATTATGACTATTAACACATTCATTTTGGGCTAAGTGAAGTATATAAATACTTATGATTATCCTTGCCATAATTTAAAGTTAATTAAATGTCACGGGGTAAGTGATTTTTAGGTAGCTAATTGTTTTCTCACCCTGCGATATTTAAGAAAAATTATTTTAAACAATTAATGTACAGGACAAATGGCTTGCACACTATTTCGATTTGAGTCTTTCATTAATTAATATTATATAATTCAGTATAATAAAATTGAAATTTTTAAAAAAATTTATTCATAGTTCACATCAAAAGCGCCCTCAATTTTTTCTAAAAATGTTTCGAGGCATATAACTCGTTGTGTAAAATACGCAAAAATTCCAAAACGGAACGAACGTACTAGAGAAACGCTACATGCTTATGGACATGACATTGGGCACACATTTAAGCAAATACCAGGGGGCAGTAGTGAACCAGAGGCCGATTTTCAAAAATTGTGTCCACATTCAACTACGCCATGAAAGTATGCGATTGGTCGATTGCCGGTTGCAATGGCAACGGTATTAAAAATTCTGGCTTCATGGTTCACTCCGTATTTACCTCCTGCATATGTCACCCAAGTTTCGTCCCAGTCGATGTTTAGTGATTTAGTTACATTCGTTCGAGTGTTTAGCCAATCAGAGCCTTCCGTGGTAACCATGGCAACCAGAGCAAAAAATTTTCATGGATTTAAAACTTGTGCCATGGGCTACAATAGTATATAACATGTATATACCCACTAGTTAGGAAAAAAATTAAGAAAAATCATTAAAAGTTCACGGCTTTTCAGACCCCATTCCCCCCCCCCCAGTAATGAGTCATTTGTTGTCTAGACTACTAAAAGTGTCTAAATGCGAAACCTACTATAAAGGGTGTGTATTTTTGGCAGAATATGGTTATCATAATTTTAAATATTACAATATAATGAGCCCCATATTTTAGTTATTTAAACTGGTACATTTCTGCCCCGTGGACCTTTGACCTATGTGTTTGTGAGCGTGACCTCAGATTTGTTCCGTGCTCAGGTCAGTGGTCTTTCACCCAATGTGGTGGTCATAGGGCATTTCTACTAAAATTTGCCAAATCGAAGATCCAATTGGCACAGACATGCCACCAAATTGGTCAAATCTGGGGGGTTGCTGGGGCGAGGCATGCGATCAGGTCGTGCCCTTTAAGGGCATTAGCGGTAAAAATATATTTTTTCCGGATTAACCGCTACTTCAAAATACTTCCGTTATATGAAGGGGGGACATGGGCACATGTGGTTGCAGTGGACCAGCGTTCGCCTAATAAGCATAAAGGTTGTGGGTTCGGGCCCTTACTGTCGCCGATTGTTATGACTACACTTGGGCCATAGGCAATGTACTTCACTTTAGTCCAGCCCAGGGAGGGAAGAGTAGAAAGTAGATGAAAATCTCTGATAAGTTTTTTTCTTCAGCTGATTATAGCTCGTTGAAAGGTATATAATGGAATCGGTGGGGTGTAAAATGCCAGCCCTTGGGCACTTGAGAAATCCATGATGGCTGCCATTTCACTGTAAAACCCCCAAAAATTGCATGTCAAGTTCCATGGACAAGACACCCCAACACGGCTTGGTAATGTTTTTTTTAATAATCTTTCATGTTGAGAGGAAATGAAATTATAATATTTGGAAGGCGCGCTTTATTAATTGAGAGCAGAAATCCAGATGGCCCGCCATTTTAAAGCAGAAAAACCCGAAAATGCTACTTTCACAGAGAGATCAACCAAAATACACATTTATGATTTTTATCATCTGATTATATATCTTTAATAGGGTATACGATATAATTAAGATGGATGTAAAATTGTCACCCTAAGGCAATTAGAAAAATCCAAGGTGGCTGCCACGTGTGCCATTAAAAACACTTAAAAATATGCAGTTGTACAGACGGGGCACTCAAAAATGCATTTTGTAGCTGTGACCTAACCCGAAAGCCGACCAACTGATTGTGATGTTTTCGGTGTGCGCTTCGGATCGTCGAGGCAACCCAGCGGCTGTGTCCTTCGCTACTGGACCATATGGGATGGGGGCGTTTAGATGAAAAGCTGTTATGTCTTCCAGAGCCCTTCAAGAGGCTTTGATTAACGGTACATTTTAGGGCCCTGACCGGGCACAAGGGTTTCTTCGACCGCCAGACAGCCAAGGCCAGGGTCGGAGGAGAAACACTGGGGACGGTGTGAACGACAGAGTCTGATCTTAGCGTGGCGGGATGGACACGCCCTCCTTCGACCACCGCAGGTGAGGGGGGCCTCGTCAATGGGACCAAGTATGTATTGCGGCAACCCCTCGCCCGGAAGCGGAATGCTACAGAAAAGGCCGCTCCTAGTCCAGGAGACTGGCCCTCTCCAGTGGTTCGATTTCCTCTAAGAACTGGAGCACAGCGGCAGATCCCACTCCGGAACGGGGGAACGAACCGGGGGACGAAACGAAAAACACGGCCTTCAGCAGATTCATGAGGATGGGCTACTAGAGACTACTGTGCTTCTCTGAAGCCCCGAGTGGAGCGCCCCAGCGCGCGGTACGGTTAGCACTGCTGTTTGGACGCCCAAACCCTCAAGGAAAATTTCCGGTAGGAAATCCCCGATCTGCCCTACCGGAACGCAGACATCAGACCATTCTCTGATGGCGTTCCATTATAGACTCAGCAGAGAGTCGGCGAATCATAAGGATTTTCTAGTTGACTTCCTCCTTGCCTGAGCAGCGAGCGCGGCAGCCGGTTCAGAAATTCCCGCCTGAGTGTATTGTTGGCGTAAATGCGCCAGACAGTCAAGTCGAGAGCGCGGATGGTACGCTCCGGGACGGAAGATTGGCTGGAGGATCGCTACTGCGCAGCCACTTAGTCCCCATAGCAGTTCTAGAAGCCGTGGGAACCAAAGCGAGCCGGCCCATGGGGCATAAACAGAACCAGGCAATTGTCGGACCGAGATACCTTTCGAGGACTCTCGCGTATATCGCAAGGGAGGAGGGGGTAGGGGAACATAGGCACTGATTCCACCATCGCATCCTGACCACGGCTGTGGGATCTTGACTCCATGAGTAGTAGCCGGAAGCTGTATTCCCAGTGGAGGCGATAGGTCCACGTGGGGACGCTGTAGCCCTCTGAAAAATGGAAACCGGGGCAGGAGGATTGCCATTTCACTGACAGACCACCTACCTTCGATGGCGGCTGGCCATTGCGTTGCCCTTCCGGCGAGAGGACGTCTGGCTAGGACGTTCTACACCCCTGGTACATGTGATGTTATTATTTAAGGCAATGTCACGTTGCCTGCACCATTCTAGGAGCCTGACTATCTCCTTGCAGAGACGGAGGTTCCTTGCTCCCCCCCCCCACCACCTGCCTCTCCAAGATTGATCGGGCATATGCCACGACCGAGGCTACTCTTACTGCAGAAGGGCCTCACCTGTGCCAACAGAAAATTCCAGTTCTCGCTCCAGAAATGGGGGCTCTGGGGAGGAGTGAGAGGATGACTTGTCGAAGGTTGATGAGCCGAGTGACTGTATCAGGTATAGGACCTCCTCTATATAGGCCTGGAGCTTAATCTGCGCGGAGGGTGGCCCACCAGTAGCCAGTCGTCTAAGTATAGACCAAGATGAATCCGCTTACCACCTTCGCGACCTTGTGAAGTTCCGTGGAGCGGTCGACAGACCGGAGGGCAGGACCGGAACTGGTAGCCAATCACCTCCGCGGTTGGGTTGCTACACTTCTTATCCAAGGCGATATTTCGGGCATGTCATGTAG
This sequence comes from Ophioderma brevispina, assembly GCA_023653785.1. Lineage (NCBI taxonomy): Eukaryota > Metazoa > Echinodermata > Ophiuroidea > Amphilepidida > Ophiodermatidae > Ophioderma > Ophioderma brevispina. The sequence continues at coordinate 9,805 of JAMKCH010079568.1, forward strand.
AATATCACCTGTGCAGGGGCACTTCTTGATTGATTTCAATGCAAACCGTACCAAAAGCCACCTTGATATCTAGCCAGAGTTACTGGCCTGCCCACAGTCTGGAGTTGGTTGTGACACCGTCGTAGCACCATTATACGGCACGGGCAAGGCTGGAGCCTTTGAAAGTATACGAGGTGGTAAACAGTGCTCCTTAAATTCCCGGGTGGTGTTACTCGATCGTCTCAACGGTGGATGTCCTGAGGCAGTTCAAACATTCCCTCATTCTGGATTCTACATGGGCAATCTGCATAATCATGTCGCTGTCGGAGGAAGACAGAACGTACGGACATCGAAAGAGCTCGAAGTTCGGCCTCTGACCTAAAAGATTGTTCTCTGCCACCCACCAATGAAGCCTTCAAGGAAAATGTAGCCAGTGCAACATCTTAAGGAGCTATCTGGAGGGATTGCTCTGAAATCTGATCCCTCTGAACTGGTACCAAGTCAGCATGGCTGGAAACGAGAAGGCCAGCCTCTGTTGCCAGTCGCAGGCCCAATGATGTGCCCCTTAGCATCCTAATGAATTATTGAAGTTGTTTAAGTGCTCATGTGTGTGGAGGTTAAGTGCTCATGGGGAGGTGAGCACCATGTGGATCAAGGTGTGGCTCTCTGGCAAATATGACTTTTTTCATCTCTGTTCATGCCAGGGGAGAAGCGGAAGGTCGATACTCGAATGAGAAAACAAAACAAGGTAAACCCAGCGGAATAGAAAACAGGACAAGACTGGAAACTATTAATGGACCATAAGGTCAAGTATAGGTCGTGCCATTGATCTGGTTGGGTTGCGTTCAAATTTTGAAATAGTAGTAACGGTCTGTAGAAGTCAAACCCATTGTCCGGCGATCATAGTCCCCGGGAACCAATGGTGAACAATAGAGCAATCGATTCAGTTGACTCTTTACGCACATTAGTTTCACGCTTTATTCCGTTATCGTCTATGGAGCCCCGGACAATGGCTCCCACCGGACATATATGCTTCACACGGTATCTTATACCTCTAAACAATGGTTATGATGGGCTTATTAGTGTACGAGTGCTTAAAATACACCCCCTACGAGAATGTGTAGAAATGCTCTTTCCTTGCTTTTATCATTTGATTGGAGGTAAAGTATACGAAAATCAGCGCCTTTAAAAACATTCAACGGCGGCCATCTTGAATATCTTTTATTAGCCATGTGACAATTAAAATTTAGTATTTTTAATTACAATAACATATATGGCAAGGGAAATAACAGTCAACTTACAGTGTAGGACTGGTATTTTTGGTTCACTCTCAATGAAAGGTGCTATTTTGTGATTTCCTACTTCAAAATGGCGTGCCATTTGGATTTCACTAAGTATTCAAGCATGACTCTAAATATCATTTGCATTTTAAAGTTCCGACCCAAACATTCCACAATTAGCACAAAAACACTCGTACCTTGCATTGTGGGTGGCCTGTTGTGTTAAAATGCAATTTAGAGTTTTTAAAAGTCCCATGGCGGCCCATCTTGGATTTCTCAAATTGCCCAAAGGTGTGCAAGTTTTAAACCCACATTGGTTCCATTTACCCTTTCAGGGATATAATCAGATGAAAAAAAATACTTTATCAGAGATTTTGATATCTCATGCCAAATCAGGATTCACGCTCGGCCGGGAATACTTTCCTTCTCCACCAGGAGTATAAATGGGTACGAGTTGTGGCAGGAGATATGGGTTCCACCGTCTCACAGTCCGGGAAAACAATGTGAAACAATTGGGGCAATCGATTCAGTGACTCTTCACGTAACATTCGTTTCACGCTTTATTCCGTTGTCGCCTATGGAGCCAGGACTGTGGTTCCGCCGGACCATCTCCGCTTCACAGAGGCATATGCTGGGAATGATAAAAAGAGACTAGCTGTGTGGGAGGAGGAGTGGTGAAACCACCCACAGCAACATTATAACTGGCGTCGGTCCAAAGATAGAGATATGGGCACTCCGCCCGCGCCTGCGGGGTAGCACCATTGGGCGCACCATTTTACATACTTTATACTGAAGGTAAAAAAGCAAAAAGGGAATACCGTGGTGTTTTGGCTCTGTCTCTGTGCTCCAGAAGTTCAAAAAGTTCCCTGTCATATTGTGACTGCGGGAATGTCGTAAATCGTCTGCGTTACTCCAAAGATTTAAGTCGTCGTTTGTCCGGTGGACCAATGGCGCGATATTATGGTCAGAAAGGGAAATAAAAAGTGAATAAGTCAAACCAATACATTCTTTCGTAATGGTCACATCCTGGCCTGGTGTGGGATCTACAATAGCTCTATGCACAAAACTTTAGACCAGGTTTAAAGGTAACCTGGTTCTAAATCAAAATGACTTTTGTCCAAAATTTTGGACCATTTTCATTCACTATTTCCCTTTTTAGTGTTGAAATAAAAAAAATCAAAAATTAAAATGTAAATTCAAAATTTAAAACAAATATTCATTCGGTGCAATCTTTTCTGGTGGGGTAAATTGAGTTTAACTTTAGACCAGGTCTAACATTACCACCCGGTCTAAATCTTTTGTACAAAATGAACCAAGTTTCTGGACGGTCATCGGGCTCGCCTCTCAAGGCCAGCGTAATGACTCTCTTTGGTTATATTGAGATCGGCATTGCGATGTCCTTTAAACAAGCCAGGGACGTGACCGTTCCGAAAATCGATGTGACAATTACGGAAAGGCCGTACATTAACAGAGCAAACCAAAAAAATTGTGGCTTGTACACTTCCGACCCGACCGCATTTGCTTTTGCGACTGTAATAGCTTTTTGTTCAAAAAAGTTTTTTTTTTTTTTTCAACTTCTACCCGAAATTGACAAACTACCAGTCCGAAAAAATGTCAACATGAAGAGAAAAGTTCCAATCCGTGTCCGATTGCCTCAACTGCGAATGTTCAACATCCAAGCGCCCACATTTCTCAGACTTTCGAATGCCGTTGGGAACACACACACCCGCGCATCTAGGATGAGATGGTATTTTTACCGTGTATCAAATGTACGAATACACAATATCGCGTAGTCAAATCGCCGTGTAAAAAAAAGTAAACCGATAAAACAGTTGTGAAATTGACATTTTCATTCTTAATATCATTTTACAAATGTAGTTTTAATATTTGTGAAAAAATAGCCACAAATAGTTTTTTACTTGAACATGTTTGAAGGTGGCACAATATAGTCTGCGGCAAACACCGGTGTTTTAGTTGACTTCCAATATGGTGACGTCCACCAGACATGATTTCCGTTGGCGATCATAGTCACATATGGAGCAAAAACTCTACTGTCGAAGGAGCGGCAGCTTCAATCGTGATCAAAATTACAAGAACTGTACGAATCACTTCACGTTGAAGCTGCCGTCTTCACTTGAAGGGCATATAGTTGCCGCATCTGACACTGGGCCCATGGTCAAACACAGATCCAACCGAGATTTTGGAGCTGTTGAATACATTTTGCAAGCGGCATGTACGGTTGCGTCTGGGGATGGGGAGCCAGCGCCAAACAGAAAAAAAAAAAAATTCCCGACCGACCGACCCCCAATTTTTTAAAATCATGTTGTGGACAAGCAACAATTTTTTTTTGGCCCGAGGCAATGCCTTAGTGAAACATGAAGGTGTTGAAAATCCTTATATTTTTTTTTAAGTGGGTTATTTTTTGAAAATAAAGTCTAATTTATCTCATGTTTTCTCACTTTACCTGTCTTGTGGTGCATTATTTGGCGCGGTTCTCAGTGTCTGTGGTTCATTCTTGCTGGCGTCAGTTTCCATGTATTTGGTGGGTCCGGTGGCTACTGGTTCCAAGTATGGGTTGCACACCACTATTATACTTTGGCGGCACTTCGACAAAATTTATCACATTGCCATCAGTGAGTCTGTACTTCACGAGGGAGGAAAATTCTGAGGAGGATTGATACTATTTGAGCTATCTACCCATTAAATTTAGTTTCAATACGATTTTGTGGAAACGTGTCATTGATATTCGATATATTACGGAAAGAAAAGTTGTTTGAGCTTATTTTGCTTTTACTGGTGGAGTACAAAACACGGCATTTCCCGGTTTCGGGGCGGAAAGTTTTATCGAGCGAAACTTTTACTCTCCGAGAAATCGCCTATATTACAAAATTTATACGGAACGTTGTAATAAATTTGGATATTTATAAACAAAGCTTGCGAACAAAAAAGGCGCAAATCTCATTTTGTGAAATGCAAGGCACTCGAGGATAGAGTCCAAAATAGACCGGCGAATTTCTTTACCCAAAAGGTTATGGGAAAGAGAGTGGGGGCACCTTATTGGTGGTTCCCATTGGCTATTGGTTCCATTTTTGGTGGTTCCCAGTGTTCTATGGTTACCATTCTTGGTGGCTTCCCCGTTCTATTAGTTCCATTGTTTGGTGGTTGAGCCGTGCTGTCGGTTCTCATTTCTTTGGGTGCGTTCTCATTTCACTCTTCCCATTTTTTGGGGTTCCTGGGTAGTCTTACTAGTTATTATTCTTTGGTGGTTCCAAGTAGCTACGTTCCATATCTTTGGTGGTTCTCGGCGGTCCTGATTGTATTTCTTTGGTGGTGTTTGGGTTGCTAATGAGTTACCGATCCGTTTTGACGCAAAACATATTTCTTTTCGACACATCTATTGGCAGGCCTAAGTTCATAACTTCGATAAGCCGGGTCTTTCGATCGATTAAACCCGGTTTTTTTAACCAAGGAATCCAAGTTATTCGATCGAAAAACCTGTTCGTGACTGTTCGTGGCCTATACTTAATGAATTTATTGACGCAGGGACAGACAGGTATTTGTGAAGTGCACATTGCCACTGGGTGAAGAAGAGAAGAATGAGCTATATTGACTGACAGTAGGCCTACGGTACGTCCACAGTTGCCTGCCTAGGGCATACAGGTACACGCCACCGTAGTGGAATATACCTCCATTGTACCTTCTTCACAGGTACTCCAACACCGTAATAGCCGCATAGAAAGGCAACACGTTGGCCCATAGAGGGCACCAAAAATTCCATTGTTGTCTCCCCTTTCTGTTCATTTCAAGACGGCCTAAATAATTGCATGGAAAACGTGCTTTTGGAGGTAACGATCACACCCAAAAAAAATTGTCTCAAATTATTGTTATGTTTATGTTCTTGAAAACATGTAGTATTCAATACCTAGTACGGGAAAAATAATAGCAAACACCACTTCTTATTGCACAGTTAGCACACCAACATTTGGTACAGCAAAAGAATAGGTTTTACGAATAGGGTGATTACGTTTCAACATTTTAAATCACACACATGTGGCCAATGATAACATTGATCAGAGGGTTTTGGGAACACTTTTATTTCTATGGAGTTAAAGTTTGAGTAGTCTAATTGACTCAAAGAAAAAGAAATATGCTCCACTTTGTTAGTTATTACGTTATTTTTGAGTATTGAATTCTGCCTGAAAATTAGACCTTTAGAAAAACAAATATTGAGATACCTTTACTACTTTATTAAAAGATACATTTACTTGGAACCTATCTTTCTATGGCCCAAATTATAGCGATGATGTTAACTAAAAACGCCATTCAACGTAATCAACGAAATGAAACGTAAGCACAATAAACGTAGTAAACATTTTTGACCATTTTCACACTTCCTTAAAAAGGTCACATTTTTTACAAAGTTCAACATTTATTAGACTTTTTATAGTCATTGAGAAGCTGAAATAAAACACTATTTCCAACTTAGCCCGGCATATGTTAACCTTGAAATAAGATGAACAATCCAAATCTTATTAGAAGGTTTTGCCAAACTTAGGAACTGCTTTTTGAAGGATAAAACGTAATAAAACAAAAGGTTTTCACGGACATTGTTATGTCTTTCAAAATATAAAAATAAAGGGGAAATTACAAGGGAAAGCATCATTACATAATTTCTACCACAGGTTTTATCAACAAGAAACATTGATATTCGGAAGAATTCAAGCTGCTAAGGATTTTTTTAAATTTTTTATAATTTTGTGTGGTGTTGTAGACATCATTTTTCTCCTATTTTTCGGTGTTTGAAGGCAAATATCTCATAGGAAAGAAACGGAAAGCCAGGGCAAAACTAGATACTGCCCAAATGCAGGGCAACGGCCCCTATCAAAATTCATTAGGTTCTGTTACATAAAGCATGGTTGAAAAACACCTTATTAACCAAAGACACAAAATTTCTGGAAATGCACCTTTTCATGAAAATCGACCATACTTGGAGATGAGCATCACCAAAATCACCTCTAGTGAAATTTTTGTATAAAAACATATACAGGTGCCTAAAATTGTTAAAAATAATATCAATAAGTACCTAAAATAGTAATAAGCCTCAAAGCTCATTCGCATGCATTGGAAGTCCCTCACAGTACTCCCAACGGGGAGACTCTAGTGGCCAGGTACTGCCATGTGTATACCTATAGGTGATTATCGCCACTTGTGCGGCCAGCGACCCGCTGTGGTACATACGGTGGCATGGTACTTCGTGGTTTCCACAAGTACTTCAGAGGTATTCCTGTGAAGAATTAATTGTGTAACCAAGCAGGAAAGTTACTATGTTTTTATGTTAAAGTGGAAGGAGGAAACAGCAAGGCATACGGGACTATATGCACTGCCAAAATTCAAGGGAGAACTAAGCAAACTAAATGCATGTTTTACAATGTGAGACTTCCCTTTGTGTTAGGGTTTTTTTTTTTCGGTATAAGAGTCGTCGTTTATGGCCTCCACTTACTTTATTAGCGACGATTTCTTCGAGTAAGTTACCTATAGCCTTGTATTCAGCTAATTCGCCTGTTTCTCTACAACAAAAAAGCTCTGACATAGTGACAGATAACGGGTTCGAAGTCATGCATGGATTGCGGGATGGATTGTTCAGTTTGTAGACAGAGAAGAGCTGTTTAGAAATGAAGCAGAAATTACAGCTCACTTGGGTCATAATTTTTGCACCTAATGCACTTGTTGATGATGGGCTTATACTACCGTAATCGTATTACATGTAACTCAGTGACTGCAAGGTAGAAAATTTACGTTATGTCATATACAATTTAATGCAAGGAACCGGAGATAAAACAAAACAGACGCGCGGTCGAAGGACCCCTTCCTTCTCCGTGCCTTACGGATTACTCTTTCGATTTCTTGTCACTTTTATCTCCTATTTAGAAAACTTGGACATTGAAACTCAACGGTGATATCAGTATTTGCAGATATAAACTTCACCTGTTACATGAAAAGGCACAAATCAAGCCATCCTTAGCAGCCTACTTACATGTCGGGTTCTTTCGTCATATTCCTAGCCCAGACCCAACGGACGATTGACTGATTGCTGCAGGAATAATGGAAAGGTTATTAAGCTAGTTGTTCTTGCAAGAATTAGCGTCTGTGTTTTCCAGAAATTGTCATGATAGTATTTTTTTGAATGTTCAAAGATTACGGCATGGTTTCGTTTCATGGTATAAGCCAAAACACGTGCATGCAACCGTAATAGCCACTGATGATATGTTTATAAACCCCTAAATCATTGTTTACGCGTGATATTAATATCGCGAATGCACGCTTACTTCAATTTGAATATGCATGTATGTGCATTATGACCCGATTTGAATCTTCCATGCGTGCATTATTACTCGATTTAAATATGCATGCGTGCAATGACTTCCCCTCAAGTGAAAGCGCTTAAACAGTTCACTTGCCATGGTAGGCAATAAGGCTTAAAAACCAACATTGTTGTGTTGGACTCAGCCTCGGCGAAAACGGCCGAATTGCGGACCGTGCTTTTTTTTAAATAATATTCTTGGAGTACTTCTTCACAGTATGATCTGGTTTCAACTTAAAAAAGAACATAATTGATTTCAGTACATTCCTACCAGGTGTAGTAAATGGGAAATTGTTCCAATTAGACTCATTAGGGACGCGGATTGTATATATCTCCAAGGAAGATTTATAATATCTACATCCTTGTCTACCTGGGAGAACGAATTAGTTAAAATTCTAAAACAAATATAATCAACCCTGCCTTGATAGCTCAGTTGGTAAAGCGGTGTCGTGCTTGGTAATCTCCGATGTTCACCGTTTTGCGTAATTCATCCATATTATGTCCGGAAAGAAAATCGACCATGATTATACCGGCTCGTATGACCATTTCTCTTCTAGTTTTATTTGAAATTGTCTTGATAAGATCCAGCTTAAATCATCAAGTTTTTTATACCATCTGGATTTTTTGCTTAAATCAAACGATTTCCTGAGCTTTTATTGTCACTTTGACAGCTTTGACATGACACATATTGCTGTGTGTTTTTAGCAATTAAATTCATTATCAATATTTTTCATCGGTAAAGGCATACCCCTGCAGTACATATACCCCCCACCACCACAACAGGTGAAGGTGACACGGCACCTCGGAGAGAGGAGCCACACCCACCACCGCTTCACTGCGTTGACATTGTAGCTGGTTAACTGTGTGCATCCAATTCCACGCCCCCTCGTTTCCAACCATCCTGGATCCGCACTGTGGTTTCTGTCTACTTGCCATATGAAATAGCCTGGGACATGCCACAATACACCGGGGCCCGTCAAAGACCGGTTGGAAACAAACTTACGAGAAGTTGTTGTGACTGGGGGAGACGACCATAATTCAGGGGTGGTTAAAAAAGGCAAAGTGCGCAAAAAATAGTGGAAATCAAGGTAAACTGTTGGGGGTATGAATTGGGATGGTATAGCTCCGACTAAGGACGGCGTGGGTTTGGGGTTTAGTTTATGGGTCTTGTGTTGATTGAAATGGCTTGAGGGCTCAAATTTCTGGACGACAATGTGAAAATACGGGCCTGTCATCTGCTAAAGTAAAAAAAATCGTAGCTACACTTCCGTGTAAATCAGGGTGGTCCCAAGTGAACGATGCTAACAATAAGGAAGGGACAACAAAACAATATAGTAGAAAAGTGTATTGAGATTCACGCGATTGTGGAATATTATCGATGAAACGGGGGTCTGACGTGAGGGTCACGACAAACTTGTATGCCCGATGAAATCATGAAGCGAAATCGCCAACATCACCTTTGAACCGTTCCTTACTGGTTCCCGTTGTAACGGGAAGTAAGCATGGTTCAAAGGTTGGTAATTATTTATCACTTATTATATTTCTTTCGGGTATTGCGCTTCTTGCAAACGGCAGTTTTAAAATTAAATTTAGGTAAATTATTAAAACACACCGCAACGTTTGATGGCGCATTAGTTTCCGCAGATGCGTCAGTGCATATGTACAAGCTCAGGGAAATCAACAACGTGACGTGATTATGTTCATAGTTTTGATAGTCTGGGAGATGGAGCTTTATGGGTTACTGGAGTGTTGTTGGACTTGTCCCTACAAATAATCTTTCTCCATAGGACATTGTATGAAGCGATTTGAACACCAATCTGTCCAAAATAGTATCAAGGGAAAACAGTGGATTAACAAAACCTCTGATTTGACGTAAACACCCCTGCCTAATTAACTTTTCAATGTAGGTGAGTTATACTATATGATTAACTTCAATGTTGCGTCAATCGTAGGCAACATTCTCTAGGAATATTTTAAAATGGCGTATATTATGTTTGATTAATGTAAAAGGTAGATAGAAACTGAGATGTAATAATAGTACAACCAGTAAACTTCATGCGCTGCAGGACATCATTGTAATGATGGCCCTGTATAACCAGTAACATCACCCGTGCGCGTGTCGGATGTCGTTTTACCTTTCATGGCAACCCTCGATTAAAATTAGTCCAAGAAAATGAGGGTTTGACCTGGAACAAATTGTTATCACGTTTTTTGCACAGCATTTGCTAAGGTAACCTAAAAGATATACACAAGTCCCGAGAAATCCGAGTTACGAAATATGCTAATTTTGCATACATTCAAATGGCCGCCATTTTGGATTTATGTTAATATCTGGAGTTCTGAGACTCGTAGAAGCAAAATTCAGTGGCTATACCCATGTTTTCAATGTCTGTGAACACAATTATGACATACTAATACAATGGAATTTGGGGTTCAGGTTAAATCCAAAAGGGGCCGCCATTTTGGGATGGCTATGTTGTCCGAGACACAAAGAAAGTCTAATATTGTGCCTATTCACATAATTTGTACGGTACTTAATAAGTTCGACTTAGACTATTTTTAAGACACGCAAGCCATGCAAGTAATCATCGTTATCAATAGTCAATGTACGTCCTAAAAAAAAAAAAAAAAAGAAAAAAAAAAAAAAAAAAAAAAAAAAAAAAAAAAAAAAAAAAAAAAAAAAAAAAAAAAAAAAAGAAAAAAAAAAAAAAAAAAAAAAAAAAAAAACCCACAAACCACAAACCACACACCACCCCACCCCCCCCCCATGCCACTTCCTGGCCCTTTCCCCTCTTCTGGCACCAATATTGGTCACAACTAAACCTAACTGAACATAACCTTTCTGATTGTGGATTGACTTGCAACCATTTCTTTGGCTTGGTGCTTTAAAATAATTATGATGCCTGCCATATTATGTTTCTATGCGCCGCAGAATTTGTACGTAAACTCAAAAGCCTTGACAATCATCCGTCATTCCCTACATCAG